>CM051262.1:60846388-60996388 GCA_027921565.1 Artemia sinica
TAATTAATTTTAGCCAAACTTCTAACGAAAATGCTTGTTTTATGTTCATCCCAATGGAAAGATGAAAAAATTTCAACTGATGACTCTCATAGAACTCTTCAGAAAGATTAGGCTAATAAAATGTGAAAGAGTGAACAAAATTGAAAAAATGAAAATAAATCTTAATAATACGCACCAAATGATGTCAGCATTTATGGGCTCAGAGGCAACAAATTGCTGCCAAAGCCTTTGAGAATCAAACTCATGGAAAACCCTATTTTGTACCATTGGCTGCTAGCAGCATGTTTTTCAGAAGCCTTTTTCTTATGGAAAGATTTGCCTATTGTACCTGATTTAAAATGAGATCATGCAATCATTGCAGTTTGTATAATCAGAATAGTTTCAACAACATATCCAAAACTGTATCAATGCAGCTTCATTGCAATATACTGCTGTAATCACAGTAAAATAAGAAGAAGGCAAAATAGCTGTTGCTTGAAAATCCGTAGCCCCTGTTGCATGAAAGTTACAGAACTACAAATATGCAAACTAACTATCCGAAAAACAAATCATTCTAAGGCAATTTTTCATGATATTTTGTGCTTATAAATTTATTTTGGGTTCTTAGAGTTCCTCACATGATATTGTTAGTCATCTTCAGAATTCACGTTCTGTACATACATAAAATCATAATTCTTGTACCTCAATAGATCTTTCTGAATATGTCAAAGCTTTCTTAGCATGGCCCCATCAAGGTTTCTTCCATTAAGAACTACACTATTACCTACTTATAATCATAATAATTTAAAGAAACAATATCCTTTTAAAGAGACAGACATTTCTAACATTATCCTTTTAAAGAGACAAAAATTTCTTACAATTAAGTCATCCACTAAAAGGTTTCCGTGCTTTTCTTATAGAATAGATACAAAGGAGACATTAATCCCAATTGTCTTGTTATTCTATTTGTTCTCAGGGAGTCCTGTTCATAAGCTTGTGGGATTACTTAACCATTGACAAACAAAAGAATATTTCTCTCTTTCCCTTTTCTGTTTAAAAAAGCACCTGATTGCATATTGTTATTTCTCTTTCAGCTCGAAAGATACTCTTGATGTACAATGAATAAAAAATAAGATAAATATATCTCACACCATAATCCCTGGAAGATATACAGAGATATGTTTTTAGAGCTTTGTTTTTACCATAAGAGTATACTTGTTTTGACAAAAGGGTTTTCCCCGATTATTGATGTTTTATGGTTGATTAGGAATTGAAACTTCCAAAAAGGTTCCACTCTTAGAAATGTCTGACCCATAGGCCAGTTATATTTAGAATTTTGTCATATTATAGTCAAGTAGTCTTGTTCCTAAGCATTTTTATTATTTTACCACAGACAAGCCAAAGATAGTATTCTTACATGTGTTTATTCTTTTCAAAATTGCACTTTGTTGCATTTTTTTTTTTTTTTTCAGTTTTAAAAGCATCCTTGATCTTTCAGTAATAAAAAGAAATATGAACATTATGGGATTACAAGTTTAAGACCATGGATTCGTTTTTGGTACTTTGTGAATGCCCAAAGACAACATGTTTTTGACAAACAAGTTGCATCTAATCATATATTTGTTTTGATATTTTTTCATGGTTTATTCGGAAATAAGGCAACGTGAAAATCTGGCGCTCAGAAACATTAGTCGTACATGCCTGTGACATCCAAAATTATGTGTTCCAACAGTCAGATAGTCTTGTTCATAATCATGTGGGATCACTCTTTTACTTTCTGTTTTTCCAAAACACATCTTGCTGCATATTCTAATCTTCGTTTCAGCTTGAAAAATACATTTGATGATATCAGTTATAGTCAAAACCAATTTTACCAACAGGCTAAACACCTGGGTTGAAATCTCATTTCATCGAACATGTACAGCTTGTTATCTGTCAGAACCGCCCACATCTGCAGTTGCGAAGTGGGCTAAAAGTTTTGTACCAGTAGGCATCTGAATGTAATGTTTTATACAAGGAGAAATATTTAATTGCCACAAGATATAACCGGATTTAATATGCATTTAGCGTTTAATATACTATAAGAATGCTAAAGGATTAATTTTATTTAAACAAAAAAATTGAAAAAGTAATTATTCTTTTTTATAATAATTAAAATTGAAAAAGTAAAATTTGAGTAGTGTAATTTTTATTTTCATTTAAATGCTGTAATAACTGGAAAAGGGAATATTCGTAATATAGTTCACTTTCAATGAAGCGCCAATGACGCAGTAGGCTTTAGATTTATCGAACAGTTCGTGGTAACGAACTGTAAGTAAGGAGCGACCCGGCTCAATAGTAACCGAAACTCTAAAAAACGGAATTTTGATACAAGAAGTTACATCAAAAGGATTGGATTTTTATGCTGATTTCAAATATATAAGTTTCATCTACTTTAGTCTTACCCATCAAAGTTACGAGCCTGACAAAGTTTGCCTTATTTTCGGAAAATGGGGGAAACACCCCCTAAAAGTGATAGAATCTTAATGAAAATCAGACTACCAGATTCAGCTTAACAGACAACTCTACTCTAGATGTTTCAAGTTCCTATCAGCAAAAATGTGGAATTTTGTATTTTTTGCCAGAAGAAAGATCACGGATGCGTGTTTATTTGTTTGTTTCCCCCCCCCCCAGGTGTGATCGTATCGATCCAGTAGTCTTAGAATATTGTAAAAGAGCTCATTTGAACGGAAATTAAAAGTTTCAGTGTCCTTTTTAAGTGACAAAAACATTAGAGGGCAACGTGGCCCCCTCCCACTCTCATTTACCGGAGTCACCCAATCAAAATTTTGAGATAACTATTTTTTCAAGATAGTCGAAAATGTACTATGAAAAGTCTTTGACGATGACTTAATCCCCCACAGTTTCCGGGGGAAGGGCTGCAAGTTATGAACTTTGCCCATTGTTTACATATAGTATTGGTTATTGGGAAGTATAAAGACGTTTCCAGGAGGTATTTTTTCTGGTTTGGGGGGGGGGGTCGGAGGAGGGGGTTATGTGAGAGAATCTTTCCATGGAGAATGTTTCCTCGGGGGAAGAACTTTTCTATGAAGGGGCGCCGGATTTCCCAGCATTATTAAAAAAAACGATCAGAAAATAAAATAAAAAAACAAGTTTTTTCAACTGAAAGTAAGGAGCAGTATTTATACTTAAAACGAATAGAAATGATTACCGATATGAGGGTTCGCCCCCTAGTCAATACCTCGCTCTTTACACTAAAGTGTTTTTTAGTACTTTCAAAAGAGCTATCTGTTTTAATTAATCGGCCTTTGTGGTTCAGGGGCTTGTGATTCGAACAAAAATTTGAACTTTACCGTAAAGAGCGAGGTATTGAATCCCCCTCATATACGTAGTAACATATACGTAATAAAAAAAAAAACAATTAAAAAACAAGCGATACGGCTCAATAGTAATCAAAACTTTAAAGGACGGAATTTTGATGTCAATAAATATATAAAAAGAATGGGCTTATAATGCTGATTCAGCATTATAATGAAAAAAAGCTTCTCATTGTTACAATTAAACGAACATAGTGTATCAGAGATCATTCTTAAAGAATTGGGAGAAAATTCGTAAGTTACGTATATTTATTACTTATAAAAACATTCGTAAAAAAAATTAAAGTTATATTGCCCTTTTTAAGGAGCCACAAAAATTGGAGGGCAACTAGGCACCCTCTTCCGCCCTTTTTTTCTCAAATTCATACGATCAAAATTTTGAGAAGTGCATTTAGCCAAAGAAGGAAAATTAATATGAAAATTTCGTTTTAATTATTCTTATACGGTTAGCTAATTTCAAAACCTACATTAATTCAAAAACGTTCAGAAGTTCAAAAAAAGCAAGTTTTTTTAACAGATAGTAAGGAGCGACATTAAAACTTAGAACGAACAGAAATTATTCCGTATATAAAGGGGGATGCCTCCTCCTCAACACCTCGCTCTTTACGCTAAAGTTTAAATTTTGTCTCTGTTCTTTAAGAACGACTTCTGAAACACTAAGTTCGTTTAATTGGAACAGTGAGAAGCTTTTTACAAAAGCACTAAAAAACTTTAGCGTAAAGAGCGAGGTGTTGAGGAGGAGGCAACCCCCTCCATATACGGAACAATTTCTGTTTGCTTTTAAGTTTTAATGTCGCTCCTTACTTTCTGTTAAAAAAAAATTGTTTTTTTTTTATTTAATACAGTTAGGGATGGAGGCATTAGCTAAATTATTGTTTGTAGTGAAACTAAATTTGTCATGAATGGTTTTGGGAAGAAATAAGTTTAAAATAAATATTTGATATATGATATCAGCCCCTGAAAAGCCCATTATTTCAAAATTTAATTTTACTGTAATTTCCTTTTTATTTTCAACTTTGTAATAAGTATTTAAGAAAATATTTGTAACATAATTCGTTTTCGGTAACGCGCCAATGACGTAGTAGGTTTTATACTTTTACAGTTAGGGAAGGAGGCAGTACCCATACTCTTCTTTGAATTGATTTTTGTTCGTTTCAATCTTGATTCGCATGTTTAATTAAAGCTTTATTCGTTTTAAGGTTTATTTATTCATTTATGTTAGTACATGTTGTTTATTTAATTTCTGTTCATTCCAGATATCATTTATGCTACAGTATAAAATATTTTTCTTCGTTTTAAGTTTGATTTGCTTATTCAGTTTTAGCTGCACTCGTTTTAAGATATATTTAATCATTTATATTAGGACAACAAAAGAACAAAGACGAAAGCAATATGAAACCGGAAGAATGGAACAAAGAACAGTTCAAGAAGAGATAAGAAAACTAGAAACATATTTTTTTTTAAGAAAACCAAAAACAATTGACCCCCCTCCCCCCCCCCCCACACACACAAAAAAGCAAACCAAATATATTTAAGCTACACCAACCCTATGAAAGTAATAAGAGGTAAGAATGCCTATCTTAAAATTTTGATTGGATGTGTTTAGGGAAATGGTGGGCATGAGAGGGGGGGTAGTTGCCCTCCAATCACTTTCTACTATTAAACAGGGCACAAGTCTTTTCAATTTCCAATTGAATGATCCCTTTTTAAGTTTCTACGACAACTCTTTCAACAAAGATCTTATATGGCCCCAGGACATAACTTACAACCGTTACCCTGAGGGCTGTTTGTCATCCTGAAAGACCTAATTTCAAGAACTTTCAACTATGTTGAACAAAATAGCTATCTCAAAACTTTGATTGGATGTGTTTGGGGAAATTGTGGGCGTGAGAGGTGGGTTAGTTGCTCACTAATCACTTTTGACTATTAAAACAGGCACTGGCCCTTTTAATTTCCAATCAAATGAGCTCTTTTTGAAGTTTCTACAACAACGTTTTCTATAGAAATCTTATATGCCCCCAGGGCTTAACTTACAACCCTTGCCCTGAGGGCTCTGAGGGGGTTATTATCCTCAAAGATCTAATTTCCAGAACTTTCAACTACATTGCAGAACATGGATATATCCAAATTTGAATTGCATGTGTTTGGGGAAATAGTTGGGGCGAGAAGAGGGTTAGTTGCCCTCCAATCACTTTTAACTATTAAAAAGGGCACTAGCCCTTTCATTTTCCGATCGAATGAGCCCTTTTTGAATTTGTTACGACAACGCTTTCTACAAAAAAACTTATATGCCCCCAGGGAAAAATTTACGACCCTTGCCCTGAGGGCTGTGGGGTTGTCATCCTCCAAGACCTACTGTCCGGAACTTTAAACTATGTTGAACAAAAGGTCTATCTCAAAATTTTGATTGGATGTGTTTGGGGAAATGGTGGGCGTGGGAGGGGGGCTAGTAGCCCACCATTCACTTTCGACTTTTAAAAAGGACACTAGCCCTTTGAATTTTGAATAGAATGAGCCCTTTTTGAAGTTTCTATGACAAAACTTTCTATACAACCTTATGTGCCCCCAGGGCATTACTTACAACCCTTGCCCTGAGGGCTGTGGGGGAGGGCTCAAATACATAATTTTTAGATCTTTTAAACTATGTTGAACGAAATGGCTATCTCAAAATTTTGATTGGTTGTGCTTAAGGAAATGGTGGGCGTGGAAGGGGGATGTTTGGTAAATTATTTGATTGTTTTTTTGTTAATTTTTGTTTAATGGAGTTCTTTATTTTATTAAAAAAAAACTTATTTTGTGGAAATTTTTTTTTAATTAATTTCTGTTCGTTTTATACTGACATAGCCTTTTTCAGTGAAAAAGACTGAGCCTCTTCTAAAGTTAAACAACCATCCCTTCCAAGAAAACCTTAAATGCCCCCTGGGTATAATGCCCCCAGGATTTAGAAGATGCAGCTAGACGGCATAATAGTAAAATATTGTACTGGCATGTTGACAAATTGAGAGGTAGTAGTCAATCCGGACTTGTCCCAATTAAAGATAGGAATGGGGTGGCAATTAGCGATAAGGAAAAAGCTAAAGCGAGATGGGCCGAACATTTTGAGAACTTGCTTAACCGAGATAGAGTTGCAAGAAAAATATAGAGGAAAATAAAAAAGTTTGTGATACCTTGGATGTGAAGGAAGATTTGTTTTGTGAGGAGGAATTAGCAACAGTACTAAAAGGATTAAAGAATAATAAGGCTCCAGGTGCTGATAGGGTGGTAAATGAGTTTCTTAAATATGGTGGCTCTGAGGTTAGAAATAAATTATTGAAGATTATGAATATGATTTTTGAAAAAGGGGAAGTACCTAACGATTTTAGGAAAACCTTAATTAAGCCACTTTATAAAAAAGGTGATAAAAGTGAGTGTGGTAATTATCGAGGCATTAGTCTGGTCTCTGTAGGTAGCAAATTGCTTAGTAATATGATACTTTTTAGACTGAGAGATGCCGTAGACAAAGTTTTAAGAGAAGAGCAGTGCGGTTTTAGAAAAGGTAGAGGATGTGTTGACCAAATTTTCACTCTTAGGCTAATAATTGAGAAGTGCCTAAGTTTTCAAACACCTTTGGTCCTCAGTTTTATAGATTATGAGCAAGCGTTCGATTCTGTTGATAGAGGAGCTTTAGTAAAGGTTTTATCCTTGTATGGTATACCAGACAAATACATTAAAGTGATTAGTGCTATGTACGAGAATAACACTGCTGCGGTTAAGGTAGGAAATGAGGTTAGCAGCTGGTTTTGTATTAAATCAGGAGTTAAGCAGGGTTGTGTTCTATCCCCCTTTATATGGATTATTTTGATGGACTTTGTTTTAAGGAGCACAGGAAACGCAATGTGAGACCACGGAATCAAATGGGGAGGAAAAAGTCTCCTGGACTTGGATTATGCTGATGATTTAAGCATCCTAGATGAAAGTGTGAGCAAAATGAATGAAGTTTTAGAGGTTTTGCGAGTTCAGGGTGCTAGTATTGGTTTGAAAATTAATGTTAGGAAGACTAAGTCACTAAGGCTAGGAATAAGTGAAGATGAAAAGGTGACGTTGGGTAATGAAAAGATTGATCAGGTGGGCAGCTTCACTTACCTTGGTAGTATTATTAGTAAAGATGGTGGGAGCAGTGAAGATGTTAAAAATAGAATAGCCAAGGCTCAGGGTGTTTTTTCACAGTTAAAAAAAGTCTGGAAGAATAGGAAGATAAGTCTGCAAACCAAGATTAGAATATTAGAAGCTACAGTGATGACAGTGGTCAAATATGGCTCTGAAGCATGGACGCTCCGAAAAGCGGATGAAGATTTGCTAGATGTTTTCCAGAGAAATTGCTTAAGGATTGTTCTGGGTACCCGGCTGACTGACCGTATTTCAAACAATAGGCTATACGAAAAATGTGGTTCAATACCGCTTTCTAGGTCTATAATGAAAGAAAGGTTGAGGTGGTTAGGGCATGTTGTGCGGATGAAGGATGACATATTGCCGAAGATTGTTCTTTTCGGCCAACCATCTAGGGCTAAACGGAAAGCAGGTCGTCCCCGTCTGGGGTGGGAGGACGTCATAAAGAAAGATTTAAAGGAAATGGGAACTTCGTGGGCGGGTGTAAAAAGGGAGGCTTTGAATAGATTGGGGTGGAGGAGGAGCGTGCGTAGCAGTGTTGGCCTCAGGCGGCTTGGTGCTGCGATGAGTTGTTAGTAGTAGTAGTAGTAGTATAACTTAAAATCCTTGCCCCTAATCTCTGTTTTTTTTTCAACCCCAAAGGCCTTGTTTTTATGATATTTAGACTGTTTTGAATAGAATGACTATCTCAAAATTTTTATTAGATGATTTCGGGACAATACGACGTGTGTGTGTGTGTGGGGTAGCTGCCCTCCAATCACTTTGACTTTTAAAAAGAGCACTAGAGCGTCTGATTACCAATCCAATGAGCCCCCTCCGAAGTTATATGACCATGCTTTCTTTATTACATTATATACTCCCAGGGCATAACTTAGAACCCTTGCTCTGAGGGTTGGGGGAATTTGTTATCCTCAAACATAATTTCCAGAACCTTCAAATACCTTGAACAAAATAGGTATCTCAAAATTTTGATTCTCCATCTGATTACTTTCGACTATTAAAAAGATAATAGCCCTCTCAATTTCCAATCGAATGAGCCATTTTCGAACTTTTTACGACAACGCTTTCTATAAGAACCTTATATGCACCCAGGACATAACTTACAACCTTAGCCCTGAGCACTGTGGGAGGGGGGTGGGGGTTGGTATAGTCAAAGACATAATTTCTAAGCCCTTCAACTACGTTCAGCAAAATGAATTTATCAAAATGTTTATCGGAAGTGTTTGAGGAAATGTTGGGCGTGGGGGGGGGGGGGGGCATTCGCCCTCCGATCGCTTTTGACTATTAATAAGGGCACTAGTCCTCTCAATTCCCAATTGAATGAGCCCTTTTTGAAATTTCTACGACAATACTTTCTATTAAAACCTTGTATGCCCCCAAGGTAGAACTTACGACCTTTGCCCTGGGGGCTCTGGGGGGTCTGTCATCCTCAAAGACATAATTTCCGGACCATTCAACTATGTTGAACAAAATGGTTATCTTAAAATTTTGATTGAATGTGTTAGGGAAAATGGTGGGCGTGAGAGGGGGATTAGTTGTCCTCCAATCACTTTCGACTATTAGAAAAGGCACTAGCAATTTGAATTTTCAATCGAATGAGTCCTTTTTGAAGTTTCTACGACAACAATTTCTATAAAAACCTTAAATGCCCCCAGGGCATAACTTACAATCCTTACCCTGAGAGTTGTCATCCTCAAAGACCTAATTTCCAGAACTTTAAACTACTTTGAACAAAACCCCTATCTCAAAATTTTGATTGGATGTGTTTGGACATGGTGGACGTGAGAGGGGGGTTGATTGCCCTCCAATCATTTTCTACTATTAAATAGGGCACTAGTCCTTTCAATTTCCGGTTGAACGATCCATTTTTGAAGTTTCTACGACAACACTTTCTATTAAAACCTTATATGCCCCCAAAGCAGAACTCCCGACCTTTGCCCTGGGGGCTCTTGGGGGTTGGTCATCCTCAAAGACATAATTTCCGGACCATTCAACTATGTTGAACAAAATGGTTATTTCAAAATTTTGATTGAATGTGTTAGGGGAAATGGTGGGCGTGAGAGGGGGATTAGTTGCCCTCCAATCACTTTCAACTATTAAAAAAGGCACTAGCAAATTGAATTTCCAATCGAATGAGTCCTTTTTGAAGTTTCTACGACAACATTTTCTATAAAAACCTTATATGCCCCCAGGGCATAACTTACAATCCTTACCCTGAGAGTTGTCATCCTCAAAGACTTAATTTCCAGAACTTTAAACTACTTTGAACAAAATACCTATCTCAAAATTTTGATTGGATGTGTTCGGGGACATGGTGGACGTGAGAGGGGGGTTGATTGCCCTCCAATCATTTTCTACTATTAAATAGGGCACTAGTCCTTTCAACTTCCAACTGAACGATCCCTTTTTGAATTTTCTACGACAACCCTTTCTATAAAAAATTGATATGTTACCAGAGCATAACTTACAACCGTTACTCTGAGGGCTGTGGGAAAGGAGGGGGGGGTTGTCATCCTGAAAGACCTAATTTCAAGAACTTTCAACTACGTTGAACAAAAGAGCTACCTAAAAACTTTGATTGGATGTGTTTGGGGAAATTGTGGGCGTGAGAAGGGGTTTAGTTACTCTCCAATCACTTTCGACTATTAAAAAGGGCACTGGCCCTTTTAATTTCCAATCAAATGAGCTCTTTTTGAAGTATCTACAACAACGTTTTCTATAAAAATCGTATATACCCCCAGGGCTTAACTTACAACCCTTGCCTTGAGGGCTCTGAGGGGCTTATCATCCTCAAAGACCGAATTTCCAGAAATTTTAACTACGTTGAACAAAATTGGTATTTCAAAATTTTGAGTGCATGTGTTTGGGGAAATAATTCGCGTGAGAGGGGGGTTATTTGCCCTCCAATCACTTTCAACTATTGAAAAGGGCACTAGTCCTTTTAATTTCCAATTGAATGAGCCCTTTTCGAATTTTTTACGACAAAACTTTCTATAAGAAACCTTATATGCCCCCAGGGCATAACTAACAACCCTTGCCCTGAGGGCTGTGGGGGGGGGGGGGTTGTCATCCTCAAAGACCTAATGTCAAGTACTTTCAAATACGTTGAACAAAATGTCTATCTCAAAGTTTTTATTGGATATGTTTGGGGAAATTGTGGGCGTGAGAGGGGGTTTAGTTGCCCTCCAATCACTTTCGACTATTAAAAAGGGCACTAGCCCTTTGAATTTAGAATCGAATGGGCCCTTTTCGAAGTTTCTATGACAACACTTTCTTTAAAACCTTATGTGCCCCCAGGGCATAACTTACAACCCTTGCCCGGAGGGCTGTGGGAGAGTGTCCTCCTCAAAGACATAATTTACAGATATTTTAAACTACGTTGAACAAAATGGCTATCTCAAAATCCTGATTTGATGTGTTTGGGGAAATGGTGGGCGTGGAAGGAGGGTTAGTTGCCTTCCAATCAATTTCGGCTGTTAAAAAGGGCACAAGCCCTTCCAATTTCAATCAAATGAGCCATTTTCAAAGTTTCTACGACAACTCATTCGATACGAAGTACCCTGGTTGAAAAGAAACAAACAAACAAACCAACAAATAAATAAATAATACATTGTGCCAACATCGTTCTTTATTTATGCAGCGCTACTGCGCGGCCTATGATAATAAGCTATTTTTTAATTTCTAGTCATCTGTTATGAAAGAGTGTCAGTGACTTCAGAGTGGGGAGACGTGATGGTGCCTGAAACCACCTCGAGGCAGCCAGATTTTCCGGCACAATCTGATTAACAATCAGAAATTGAAATTTAAAAAAATAAATTTTTTCAACTTACATTACGGAACAACATTGAAAAAGACAAAAATTAGTCCATAAATGAGTGGAGCTGCACCCTCCAAAATCCCTTGCTCATTAAACTAACGTCTCTACTGCTTTGACAAAGCTTTTTATTCTAATTACGCCACCCTAATGTTTATGAAGTCTTTCTTAAAGAATTGGGAAAAAAGTCAAACGTTAGCGTGAAATGTGAGGGGCTTAAGGGGGGACCCCTCCCCCTTTATTAAAAAAAATTGTTTAAAGCGTTAATGTTGTCCTTACTTTTAGTTGAAGAACTTGCTTTCATAAAAGGGTTACGTTATTGAAATAAACGACACATCACCAATACAGGATTCTGATTAATGGATAATTCTTCTGGGCTTGGTCTGTTTTGGTTGGCGTTTTCAGGCTGAAAAATCTCTTCCTAGCTAATGTATCTGCCATGGGTTGCCTCCTCGTAGTAGCGTAATATTTGTAGGCATGGATATATAATTAGTCTGAGGTAATAGGCTCGACACTGTCTGTTCAGGATTTCTACTTTTTTTTTTATAGAAGAGCATCGCCAACTGCTGAAAACCATGTTGTGACAAAAAATAGGCCCAGGATCGTGCAAAGCCGTCCTTTATACTAGAGGTCCCAGGGAATTCTTACTGTCCGGTTTTAAGCCAGCTGAAGCGCTTTAGCGTAGACTTGAGAAGATGTGTTGGTCCCCGTCCTGCATTGGTATCCGGGACCATGGCTTTTCCTGAGGCCAAAATAATTTCCATGATTTAAAGAACATGAAAATTCGAACTTGGAATGTTTTGATGTTAAAAAATAACTATCATATCGATACTTTGACTGCCGAATTCAGACGATTTTAACTGGACTTATTAGGAGTTTCAGAAACTCATATCCCAGGGGTAGGAAGCATTAAATTGGGTGATGTAAAATTTCTTTACTCAGGCTGGAAGGATAGGCACATAGGTAGGGAGTTGGGCTCATGATGAATAAGGAAGCTGCTAAGTCTTGTTTTAGGCCGGCAAGGTATTATTCGCTCATTTTATGAATAATAAGTTCAGGGTATCAGTTGAAGTAGTATAAACAGTAGTATAGTAGTATATTACAGTTACAGTGGCAAATAGACAGGGTCCCAGGTGAAAATATAGTGTTTTTATTAGAAGATTTTACCGCCCAGGTCGGTAGAAATAGAGATCGATGGTATCCTAGACTAGGTAATTTTGCTGTTGGGAAGGAAAACAGCAACGGCTACAGACTGTTGCAATTTTGTAGGTATAACCATCCAGTTATAAAAAATACGGTGTTTAATTATAAAATAAACCATAAATTAACATTAGGGTAAGATGGCCATGTGATGGCAAGACAGCAAACCCTATGGATTATGTTATTGTAAACCGAAGACTGGCAGGATCAGTACATGATACAAGGGCATTTAGGAGTATTGTTATTGATCTTAAAAGTAAAGATCACCATCTGGCATTGTCAAGGGTTAATTTGAAGTTTAAATTTGGGAAGGATAACTACCTCCCAGGAAGTTATGATGTTAGTAGACTCCAGGATGAGAATATGACAGAAACTTTTCAGGAACAGCTGGACACTAAACTCGAGAGTTAAAACTTTGACAATGTGGAAGATGGATGGAATAATTTTAGGAAAACAATTTGTGAAGTTGCTGATTGTCTTAGGGAAGAAAGTTAGGACTGCAGCTAGGAATATTAGTGAAAAAGCTTTATGTTTAATATAGAGGAGAAGGGGTTTGTCCTAGAATTATCTGAATTGTTATCTCAGTTATTGTGAGAATTATCTGTACAAGAATTATATGACAAGAAAAAAGACGTAAAGAAAGTGGAAAAAGCATTAAAATATGAACTAAGGTCACCATCTGGCATTGTCAAGGGTAAATTTAAAGTTGAAATTTCGGAAGGATAACTATCTCCCAGGAAGTTATGATGTTAGTAGACTCCAGGATGAGAATATGACAGAAACTTTTCAGGAACAGCTGGACACTAAACTCGAGAGTTAAAACTTCGACAATGTGGAAGATGGATGGAATAATTTTAGGAAAATAATTTGTGAAGTTGCTGATGGTGTTTTAGGGAAGAAAGTTAAAACTGCAGCTAGGAATATTAGTGAAAAAGCTTTATGTTTAATATAGAGGAGAAGGGGTTTGTCCTAGAATTATCTGAATTGTTATCTCAGTTATTGTGAGAATTATCTGTACAAGAATTATATGAAAACAAAAAGGATGTAAAGAAAGTGGAAAAAGCATTAAAACATGAACTAAGATTGGTGAAGTTTAGCCCATAGATAAAATTGCCGAGGGTCTAGAAGATATAGCTAGATGGCATAGATGGCAGAAGATATAGCTAGATAGCTAGTTAAAGACAGGACGGGACCACAATTACTGATAAGGAAAGAGTTAAAGAGAGACAGAAAGAACATTTTGAGAGTGTGCTAAACTGAGATAGAGTTGCAGGAACAGATATAGAAGAAAATAAAAAGTTTGTGATACCTAGGATGTGAAGGAATATTTATTTTGTGAGGAAGAACTAGCGACAGTACTAAAACGATTAACAAATAATAAGCCTCCAAGTGCTGATAGTTTGGTAAAGGAGTTTGTTTTTAATATTGTGGCTCCGAGGTTAGAAATAAGTTACTGAAGATTATGCGTATGGTTTTGAACGAGGGGAAAGTACCTAGCGATTTTAGGAAATTCCTAATTAAACCGCTGTATGAAAAGGTGATAAGAGTGAGTGTGGTAATTATAGAGGCATTAGTCTGGTCTCTGTAGGTAGCAAATTACTTAGTAATATGATAATTTTTAGACTTAGAAATTCTGTAGACCAAGTTTTAAGAGAGGAACAGTGTGGTTTTAGAAAAGGTAAAGGACGAAATGACCAAATTTTCACTCTTAGGTTAATAATTGAGAAGTGCCTGAGCTATCAAACACCTTTAGTCCTCAGTTTCACAGATTATGAGCAAGCATTCTATTCTGTTGATAGAAGAGCTTTAGTAAAGGTTTTATCCTTGCATGGTAACTCCCTTCATACGGATCATTTTGATGGATTTTGTCTTAAGAAGCACAGGAAAGGCAATGGGATACCATGGAATCAAATGGGGAGAAGAAAAATCTCCTGGACTTAGATTATGCTGATGATTTAAGCATCCTAGATGAAAATGTAAGCAAAAAAATGAACTTTTAGAGATTTTGCGAGTTCAGTGTGCTAGAATAGGCTCGAAAATAAATTTTAAGAAGACTAAGTTACTAAGGATAGGAATAAGTGAAGATGAAAAGGTGACGTTGGGTAACGAAAAGATGGATCAATATTGTTTTCCATATACAATATTATATATATACAATAAAATATATATATACAATACAATATACAATATTTTTTCCATGAAAAAGACTATGTAAATAAAAAAAAACACAAATTAACTTAAAAAATGTTTTCCACGAGACAAGTTTTTCAAAGAAAAGTAAAGAGCTCCATTAAGCCAAGTATGAGCAAAAATAAAGTCAAATAATCTTCCAAGTGTAAAACTACCACAAATCACTATCAATAAATAAATGGCACTCAAAACGAAAAGAAATTACAATAGATAGCTGAGTCGAACTCAAAACGAGTAAAAATTAACATGAGTAGGGCTGATAACCCCCATACCTTTTAAAGACCAGAACACAATTTGCGCTTTAATGAAAACAAAATATGTTTGAAATGTTTTCACCTTTCTTACTTTAATTCATGAAAAATTACCAAAACCTTAACGAAGAAGTGTCAGTATATGTCAATTTAACTGACAATCCGCGGTCATTTGTTTGTTTTTATTTTGCGTAAGGTGCAAATTGTGTTCTGGTCTTGAGAAGGCATAGGGGTTTTCAGCCTTACTCATGTTATTTTAGCTCGTTTTGAGTTTTATTGTGAGAGAAAGGTTGAGATGGCTGGAACATGTCCTGTGGATGAAGGATGATAGATTGCCAAAGGTTGTCCTTTTCGGCCAACCTCCTAGGGCTAAACGGAAAGCAAGTCGTCCGCGGTTGGGGTGGGAGGATCTCATAAAGAAAGATTTAAAGGAAATCAAAACTTCCTGGGAGGGTATAAATAGGGAGGCTTTGAAATGATTGGGATGGAGGAGCAGTGTGCGTAGCTGTGTTGGCCTCAATCGGCTTGATGCTGCGATGAGTTGTTAGCAGTAGTAGTAGTATTGAATATTACAAATATTTTAATAATAAATACTAAATTATTGAAAACATCAGTGCAGGCCCGGAAGTATTACGGTTTCTGCCAATTTTTCATGTGGAGATGTTCCGGCGGAATTATCCGGAGGCTATTTCCCCCGTGTTTTTATTTCTGGGAGATAATTTCCACGGAAAGGGGCATTTCTAGAGTGATCGAGAAACTGATTAGAGATTAAAGTCTTACTCAATTGAAAGAATGCTAAGGAGAATTTTTCAGACTGAATCGTCTGTAAGAAATTCTCAGCAAGGATGGAACTGTCTCTGCGAGGGATTCTCAGCGAAGATGGAACTGTCTGGAGGGAATTTGACGGGGGAAGGTTGAATTTACGTTGGATGTAATTTCAGCGAATGAATTTCCCGCGAGGGGGAAGGTTACACCCTCAATATATAAAGAGATGCCCCCTCCTTAATACCTTGCTCTTTACTGTAAAGTTTGATTGTATGTACGAATCTTTTAATTGCGTTTACTGAAACACGGGGGCTTTTTAATTAGAATAGGAAGATTTTTAAAACGTGCTAACAGCTTTAGTTTAAAGAGCAAGGTAATAGGGAGGGGGCAACCCTTGATATACGGAATAAATCTTCCAAAATTAATATGGAAATTTTGTTTTAATGCTTTATGTATGGTGAGCCAATTTCAAACCTGCATTAGTTGAAAAAACGTTCAGAAATTAAACAAAAATAAAACAAGTTTTTTTTACCTGAAAGTAAGGAGCGGCAATAAAACTTAAGACAAACAGAAATTATTCCGTACATGAAAGGGGCTGTCCCTTCCTCAAACCCTCGCTCTTTACGCTAAAGATTGTATTATTTTAAAAATTAGAGTTGTGACAAAGAATAAAACTTTAGTGTAAAGAGCAAGGCGTTGAGGAAGGAACATCACCTTTCATATACGGAATAATTTCTGTTCGTTTTAAATTTTAGTGTCGTTCCTTACTTTCAGTTAAAAAACTTTTTTTCATGTAATTTAAAAAGAAAAGCCTATTGTCTATTGGTTACGCATAGCATTTGTTATTGGGAAGTAAACAAACATTTTCCTTGTAGCAAATTTTCAGTGGTGGGGTGCGGGGGGATACCCTATCTTAAACATTTTTGCTCTTTACGCTAAAATATGACTTTGTATCCCAATCCCTTACGAACCACAAGTGACAAACAAGGTTCTTTAAGTTAGAATAAGATAGCTTTTTGAACATGCTAAATAACGTTCGCGTGAAGAGCGAAGTATTGTGGAGGGGGTGTCCTCCTCATTAACGTAATAAATTCTGTTCATTTAAGTTTTAATGTTGATCCTTACTTTTAGTTGAAAACAGCCAGTAGTTGATTTTTCTTTATCTGGAGGCTGAGCCCGTGTATGTTCAAATCTTGATTTTTCTGGTAAGCAATTATGTCATTGAAGCTTATTTTTATATTCAAAGTTTAAAAAAAAACTGAGCAAAATGCTCTTTAATTACAATTTTTGTTTGAGCTTTGGCAAAGCGAAGAGTTGATTAATTTTAGCAAAAAAATAAAAAAATTATCGGAGAAATAACAAATATAAAAAGTGAAGACATCGATATACCGTTTAGTCAAATTATCGCCCAACAATTCCAATTTAAAGCGAATCATCTCATCGTAAAAATCATCTAAAAACGGGCTTGAAGTAAAACAGTAGTGCGCTTTGATTGCGTGAGCTATTTGCCTATAGGCACTTAAATAACCTCTGTATTCATTTTGCCAACGTAGCGTTAACAAGGGATACGAGAGTAGAATGTGACGTAAACTCTGCTACTAATGTACAGATTTTTCCTGAGGTTCTGACTATAACTGATATTGTGGCAAGATTATGCGATAAATTTATCATGGGCTCATGGGTATCGAATGACAAAGGATTTGAGAGCATAACCCATGAATATGTTTTGGGCCTTTTTTTTCTCAAGACAAAGGACTTTGGCGACCAGGGTTTCTTTAATTAAAAGAATGCTATGATATTTTAATGGCTGTTTGGGAACGGGGCTTTTCAACAGACTTTACATTCCTGTAAATGTTCCACACATAGGCCGGTTATGTCGAGAATTATGGATGTAACAGTCAAACCATAATCTTTCAGTATACCATTGATGAGTAAAAGAATGTTTGTCACTTTCCCATTTTTGTTTGCCTAACATATTTGAATGAAGAGTTTCTGAGATCATATGGATCTCCTGTTATGGGTGATTCGGTAAAGAGGCTTTTTGATAGAAAAATTACCCCCAGAAACTTTCACAAACACGCCCGTCATATCCAGAGATCTGGATCTTAGAATTGAACAACAGATAATATTTTATAAAAGTATATCAGACTTTGATTGCCAAACGAACGATAGAGGTCGTTCCTAACTCCTCCTAGAATGTTTTTTTAGTTTACAGTTAGAGTATTCTCGATATGTCAAATTGTTGTCTATGCTTCTTTTGAAATATATTTTTTTTCTAATTAAAAAATAAATAAGAATATCTCTGACAAGAGACAAGTAATCTCTATTAAGCACTAATGACTCGACTCTGAAACACACCTTTATATAGATGGCTCTGCGTCGGATTTATGACTAGTTAAGTTACTGTATGATAATACTCTGTACAGCTCATTGTGATATATGGTAAGCTGCGGAAGTATACAGAACAATCGAAGAAAATTTTGAATAAATTCATAAGATTTTAGTCTCGGTAAAATTCTAGTTTAGCTGCGTTTGGCTATCACGGAAAGTGGCTAGGTTAGGAAAGTGAAATTTTCAGTAATGAATCCAGGGTCAAAAATATACTCTGGGAAGGTACTGCTTAGCTTCCATGTTAACCTTCGTCTGATTTCTAAGTCTTAGAAATTTGTCCTGACTTGACAGGAAATTTTGAGAAAACAACATTTTACCTTAATTTTCAGTTATCAGTTTCTTTTTCTCTGGCTTTGGTTCTGAAAATTTAATTCCTCTTACTTTAGTAGAATTTTAAGCCTTATCAATGGTTTTTCTTTCAAAATTTAGAAAATGTATTTGCAGATCTTTGAAACCTCATATATTCATTGAGCAATGTTGTGAAGTTGAGAACAGTTTTTTTTACTTCATTTAAGCAGAAGATCTGATTTAAAAAATTTCACTTTCATAATACAAAGATTTTTAAAGGTCATCAAAAGTTTCTGTCTTCTAGAGGGAAAAGAAGTGGAGTTTGGTAATTCAAAATACCTTCCCAGGGCATACTTTAGTCTCTAGACCCATCTCTGAAAGTTTCATTTTCCTAACCTAACCCTTTTCCAAGATAGCAGAAAGTAGCTAAACTAGGATTTCATCATAGTCTCAAATGCACTAAATCTTCTGCATTTCAATGCATATTCCTCCTGGCTGAACTATTGTTTTGGTATATTCTAATAATGCCATGTAAGCAAGATATTGTTTCATTTTGGAGAGGGCAATATTCGGGACAATGGAAGTATACATAATTATTACTCATATAATGATCGAAATAATCCAGATAAATGAGGATAGAACGCAAACCTGCTTGACTATTGATTCAATATAATTCTAGCTACTAGCCTTATCACTACTTATCTTACTAACCACAGTAATGTTATCTCCGTACATAGCGCTAATCACTTTAATGTATTTATTTGGTCTACCGTACAAGGATAGGTCCTTCGCTAAAGCTCTTCTATCGGCTGAACCAAATGCTTCTCGTAATATATAAAGGTAAGGGCTAAAGAGGTCTGATGACTCTGGCACTTCTCAACTGTTATTCTAAGATTAAAAGCTTTGTCAAGGCCCTCTCTCCCCTTCCTAAAGCAACAATGCTCTTCTCTTAAAACTGTATCTAAAGCATTTCAAGTCTAAAAGTGTCATCAAACTAAGTACCGTAAAACCCCCATACAAGGGACACTTTTTTTGTGTTTTTTATTAATTTCTCGTCAACTATTCATCATAGAACAATGAAACTTATGCCATTGGATACATCTCAATGAGAGGAAAACTAGAGCAGAATCCGCAATTTTTTTATCATTTCAATTTTTTTTAGTTTTTTTTTAAAGAGGTGTCCCTTGATTGGGCCCAGTTTCCAGTCTAGGGACAGTAACTTGAATCAAATTGTTAGACCTTGTTTTTGCTGTTTAAATTATCAAGGGAAACTCAATATGTTTTAAAAAAGGTTTATTTTCATTTACAGGTGCAATATATGGCACTATTGCTTATAGACTACACTTTCAGACCACAAGGTTCTTCCAAAACAACTTCAAGTTTCTTCCAAAACAACTTTTTAAAAAAAATCAGTTAAATGCGGTGAATCACATAAATTACAGTATCTTATGCACTCTGAATCACATAAATTATCTTAGGCACTGATCTAGTTAATTGGAAAACTTCCAATATCTTTGAACTTCAGAGCCCCTCTATGAGTCAACTCTGGAGGCTGGAGAAATTTTGTAATGTCAGACTTTCTGAACGTGGCCTTTTCCTCCTCTGCTAGGAATGCAAAGTAAGGCGAGGTAGTCTTCCTTACAAATGAGGCTGTGACTTTCCCATGCTGCACTTCACTTACTCTCCCAATGTAAAGCTTCTGGCTTTTGTTCTTCCGAGTGTCACTGGGGTCCTGGAAGCTCACTATAACCCAGGATCCAATAGTCAATTTGACGTCTTTTTCTTCTGCGCCACGGCCTGCTTTGTTATTGTTTCCATCTGCCAAACCCAAGGGCTCCTCAGGACCAAACCTGATTTCTCTGAGATAAGAAACAAGACTGTCTTGAAGTTCACCGCAGTTTTTGTCAGTCGGGTCACCAGGTGGCAGACAAGCAAGCACTATTTCTGGCTTAAACGGATAGATCCCGCACTTATCAAAACCAGCTCTGAGGTTTGCTGGAGCATTTGCTTCAATTGACCTGAGAAGAGTGTTCAGCAGTTTCGGAAACTGAGTTTTTTCAACGGCACTTAAATTTCTTCCTGGTCCCATCTTTCCCTTGTCTAGAATTTCTCTTCACTTCCATTTCTTCACTTCCATTTGAGCAAAAAATGCAACATCAAGTGGCTGTAGAAGATGAGTTGCGTTTGGTACAAGGAACTTGAAAAGAATGTTGTTTTCCTCACATAATCTGACTACTTCTGGGGACAGGTGGGTAACAGGTGGGGACAGGAAGTAATCTTCAAAAGTGGCGCCGTCAAACCAACCAGACCTTGTTCTGTTGTACCTTGCACCGGTTGGGCCGCCATCATAAAATGGTCCAGGCATAATACAAATGGATTGCCCTGTAGCACACATAGGGAGGCAGCACTATACCACTTGCTGTATCTGTCATCATTAGCAAAACACTTGCTTTTGAGGAGTTCATAATCTTTTCTGGATACTTTGTGCTGCGTTTCACAATCACTTTTTCTTCCCTGGCTCATCAGTCAGATTTGTCTCATCATAGTTTATGATATTTTGAGGAGGAATTCCTTCTGTGTCTTTAGCATATTCCTCAAAAAAATCCCTAACCATAGCATGATTCACTTTGGCTCTAGCTCTTTTTATGTTTGAGGCAATTCTCTCTGACTGTTTGCCACTGTTTCTTTCTAGAAATTTTTTCACCCACCGCATGCCAGGAATATTGTCCTTGAATCTGCCTGATGATCTGCCTTGGCGATCTAGGTGATACTTCACAAAACACCTCAAGTCAAAAGCTGTCATGGGATAGCCCATCTGTCTACAAGTCACCAAGCTTTTCACAAGTTCTTCCTCTTGAAACTCGTCAATCTTGGGAGGTCTTCCCATCTTTAAGATTTTATTACCCTTTTTTCTTGCACTATGATGTCTATAGAGGACACTTTTTGGGATGCCAAATTTATCACCAGCTTCTCTAAAAGAAATTCTGCCGTCAACAGCGGCTAGAGCACGTTCTAGGGCATCCTTGTCCACCTGCTTTCTTCTTACGCTCATGTCCCTTGATTGAGCACTTTACAACCTGAAAAGGACAGATTTTAGTCAAAAATAAAAATAAATTAGAAACTAAACCTTTTCCTTAGAAAATTGGTTACAGTCATTCTTGACAATATAGCAATCCGTCTAGCTAGTTCTCAGATCTGCTTCAGTTGTCCAGTTGTAGCACCAGACAACACTTCCAGACCTAAAAAATAAGTCAAAATTACCCAATCTTGCTTTTTATTTTTTTTAAACACAAAAAATCACTAAATTAAACTAAATATGGCACAATTCTATGTAAAAATGAATAGGCTTACTCACAGTAATTTTAGTTTGGCATTATCCTTAAAACTTCTCCACATATCTTGGCCTAAGCAACTTTCCTGGAAAAATGTCCCTAGATTGGGCTGCGTCCCTTGTTAGGTGGTTTTACGGTAATTGGCTTCCTACAGAAACCAGGCAAATGACTCTATAATTATTCTGACTCTATAATTTCCTTTAATTTTACACGTTTTAGCTCAAAATGTCCTGTCCACCTCCTCTTTACTCATTCCTTATCAGTATTTGTGGCCCTGTTCCTACCTTTAACTGGGAAAGTCCAGATCAACTATGCCTTCTCAGTTTTTAACACGCCAATGCAATGTTTCTATTATGCCGTCTAGTAGCCGTCAGTCTTATGTTTACTATTAAATAAAAAAAACAAGTTTTTTAAACTGAAAGTAAGGAGCGACATTAAAACTTAAAACGAACAGAAATTATTCTGTATATGAAAGAGACTGTCCCCTCCTCAACGCCTCGCTCTTTACGCTAAATTTTTTTATTGTTTTAAAAAATATAGTTGTGAGACAGAGTCAAACTTTAGCGTAAAGAGCGAGGCGTTGCGGAGGGGACAGTCTCTTTCATATACAGAATAATTTCTGTTCGTTTTAAGTTTTAATGTCGCTCCTTACTTTCAGTTTAAAAAACTTGTTTTTTTTATTTAATTTTTGAACGTTTTTGAATAAATGCAGGTTTTGATCTTGGCTCACCGTACATGAATAATTAAAACAAAATTTTCATATTAATTTACTTTTATTTAGTTAAATGGCTTTCTCGAAACTTGTTTAATTTTATTTATGAACGTTTTTATTAGTAATAAATATACGAAACTTACGAATTAACTTACGTAACGAACTTCTATATTCATATATTTTTAATACATTTATTAGGGGGTTCGCCCACTAGTCAATACCTTGCTCTTTAAGCGAAACTTCAAATTTTGTTCCAATTCTTTAGAAATGACCGCTTAATCACAAAGGCCGTTAATTAGAATAAATAGCTCTTATGAAAGTACTAAAAAATCTTTGGCTTAAAGAGCGAGGCATTGACTACGGGGTGAACCCAATTATATATGTAATATTTTCTGTTCGTTTAAAGTTTCGATGTTGCTGCTGTTGTAGTTGAAATACTTGTTTTTTTATATTAAATTTATGATCTTTTTTTAAATAATGCTGGGAAGTCCGGCGTCCCCTTCATAGCAATGTCCCTTCCCCCATGAAAACTTCCTTCATGGAAAGATCCTCCCACATAACCCCTGACCCACCCCCCCCCCACACTACCAGGAAAAATCTCCCCTGAAAACGTCTGTATACTTCCAAATAACCAATACTATATGTTAACATTGGGTAAAGTTCATAACTTTCAGCCCTCCCCCCGGGAAGTTCGGGGGATTAAGTCATCCTAAAAGAAATACTTATAATATTTTCCAACATGCTGAACAAAATGGCTATCTCAAAATTTTGATCAGGTGACTTTGGGAAAAAAATGAGCGTGGGAGGGGGCCTAGTTGCCCTCCATTTTTTTGGTCACTTAAAAAGGGCACTAGAACTTTCAATTTCCATTCCAATGAGCCCTTCCACGATATTTTAGGACAACTAGTTCGATACGATCACCCCTGGGGAAAAAAAAAAAAACAAACAAACAAATAAACACGCACCCGTGATCTTTCTTCTGGCAAAAAATGCAAAATTCCACATTTTTGTAGATGGGAGCTTGAAACCTCTACAGTAGGGTTCTCTGATACGCGGAATATGATGGTGTGATTTTCATTAAGGTTCTATAACTTTTAGGGGGTCTTTCCCCCCTTTTTCGAAAATCAGCCAAATTTTCTCAGGCGCCTAACTTTTGATAGGTAGGATTAAACTTGATGAAACTTATATATTTGAAATCAGCATTAAAATGTGATTCTTTTGATGTATTTATTTGTATCAAAATACCGTTTTCTAGAGTTTCGGGTACCATTGAGCCGGGTCGCTCCTTACTTACAGTTCGTTACCACGAACTGTTTGATAACATTGTCAATAAGGTTGACTGTCTTGCCATTACTTGGGTACCATGTCAACATCTGGGTCATTTTATGACCAAACACTGCATTGGTTATAACTATATTCTTAAACCTTCGAAACTGCAGCAATGTATAACCATTACTACTTTCTTTTCTCACGCCAAATTAACCTAGGTCGGAATACAATTTATCCCTATTTCTATTAACCTAGGGATTAAAACCCCCTTATAAAAATACAGTATCTCTTTGCGGCATCCTATCTAATTTGTTCTGCAGATGTAAAACTCATCTGAGTCCCTATTGTGTCCATCAGTCGGTTCTACAGGAGCACATACTACAATGACTAATACATTGCACTAATTAGTCAGAAAATGAGGAACAAGCATTCTATTATTATTACTTTCCGAACCTAAGTAAGACTTAGCAGCTCCCTCATTCATCGTGAGTCCTACTCCTTGCTTATGCACTCCATCCTTCCTGTCTGAGTAAATATATTCTATATCACCTAATTTCATGTCTCCCACTCCTTGGATATGGGTGTTTGAAACTCTTCACATGTCCAGTTCAAAACGTCTGAATTCGTCAGTCAAAGTGTCAATACGATTGTCGCTTTTTTAACGTTGTGGCATTCTAATCTGGGCCCATCTTGATTTCCCACCCTTGGCAATTCTCTTCTATCAAAAGGAGTCAAGATCCTGCAAAAGTAATCTTAATCCTTTTAGATTCTATTACCGCTTTGTATTTTCATGTCTACAAACATTATGCTATTGTGGGAGACAGCCCATAATAGAAAACTGACCTAGGAAGAGATTTTTCAGCCCCAAAACAAAGAAAACCAAGAAGACTGTGTGATTTACTAGGTTATGGTTTTCTCGAGGGAGCCACTCCTTGAGATCAACCTACTGTACCGTTTATTTTGTTTCGGCTTTCTCACAACACTGGAACAGCTCCAACCTTTTATACCCCGCCTATACTCGTCCGGGCATTCGTCAAGGAGGCATTGTCATATAGCAGATACTCTTCTTAAAATTTTAGAACAAATACAGAACATTACGGTAAACTACCTATGTGCTTGCCTGATATCTACGGATTTTCGGATAAATTCAAACAATAGTTAGACAGTTCATGGAAAAAGAGTAAAGAGTGATTTAAAAATTAGAGTAAAGTTTAATTAAAGAGTAATTTGTGCCAATGGTAACCAAACTTAAAAAATCGTTATTTTGATAATAAAACGCACTTCAAACATTTTGTTTAACATTCAAATATAAAGGGTTAATTTCACACGCTGATCTGCACATAAGGAATATGAGCGGGTACACCCCATGAAAATGAGTTTTGTCTAAGGAACCCTCTTGGAAACCCTGAAAATCATGATCCTTTTTTTTAATTTCCATCCCCCTCCAAAAAGTAAAAAAATTGAAGGACGTAATTTTTGAAGAATTACTGTCATTTGCGAAGCCTGTTATAGAAATTGTAAGTTTAATGTATACAGCAGTGCGGTAAAGTGGATAACAACCTTTCTCATATCTATGAGAGTCCTAGATAATAAAAGTCATGTAAACGAACTATAAGTAAATAATGACCCTTGCAAATAGTAAAAAAAAAACTTTGAAAAAAAATTAATTACAATATATTGTCACTGTCATGCCCTACGAAGGTATGTGACCCACAGCTGAGATCATTGCCCAACATCGTTTCTTTGGTTTTTACATTTTTCAGAGTTTGTTTTTACAGCATAGGCCCCATGAAGTGGCATTTTTTCCCATTTTTTATGGTGCTTTGAAGGGCTTGTGCTATTTTTCCCAGTCCCTCCTTCTAGAGGGATCGTTTTAGAAAATTTGGAAGAGACTGATTCTATCAAAATTTTAAATAAAGTCGTCTTTTTAAGAGTTGAAAAATATTGGTGGGCCACCGGCCACCTTGGTTTGTCTCTTACTCCCCAGAGCACCTTCGCATTCTCTATGGTGCGGGATCAAAATCCTAGATGGTCATTTTAATAAGAATAATTAAAAAGCTAATAGATACATTTCCAGGGACCTTATGACCCACGCAGCCTTAGGAGAAAGGGTCTTAAATTATAAAATGTACATTATTCGAAGATAGGTTTTTAACTTCAATAAAAGAGGTTATATTTGTCTCGGGTTTCCAATTATTTTGAATCAAAGTAAAAGTGTCTTCTCTTGTCACAATTTGAATTACCAGTCCTTTACAATTGTAATTTTTAAAAAAGTTCTTACAAATGGCAATTTGAGAACGACAAGCAGTAAACAACCCTTTTGTTTTAATCACTCTTTCTGTCATTTAGTAATAACAGCTTAAGTTTAAAAAGGAAAGTGGTGTGAAATTCCTTACAGATTTCTAAATCTATGCTTTAGTTTACAGTTCAATCTCCGTCTGCAACCTATAAATATTTATTATGCTTAAAAATTTCAGCTCAACCAAAATTTCTAATGCATCGTGTCTCATGTTTTCCGGGTCTTTTTTTTAAGTAGCAGAAAGATTTATTGTTTTTATTCCAAAATAAGTCATTAAAATTAAAGTACAAAAAAAAATCGCGTCACACTGAGACGGGGTCGTAAATAGGATTTAAAATTTATAAACTTGGCATTTTTTAATAATTACACCACACTTCTGGAAGCGGAACACAATTTCCAGATCACTTGTTAGGGCGGTGTTTCATCT
The DNA here is from genome assembly GCA_027921565.1 of Artemia sinica. Taxonomy (NCBI): domain Eukaryota; kingdom Metazoa; phylum Arthropoda; class Branchiopoda; order Anostraca; family Artemiidae; genus Artemia; species Artemia sinica. Next base: position 60,872,829 of record CM051262.1, read on the forward strand.
GAAGTAGTGTTTTTCGCATAAGGGGTGCTATTCTTTTGATATCCCTCTTAGGTGGTGTTTTTTCACATGAATATACAGCTGTAGAACTTTGACTGTTGCTAATATTGGATTCAAGTTTTGATTTTCTTGTAGACGTAGGTCTATCATTGATTTCATCGGAATTCTTCTGTGATGATTTATTTGAAGCTGATTGCTCTTCTGAGTGTGTAATCCCAGAAATACGTTTAATCTTTGCTTTCTTAAAGTTTTGCTGTGAAGGTGTATTAAGGTCTTCATATTGAGCATCTGAACCATTAATTTTCGGTTCAAGACTTGGGCAAGGCGATTTTGCCATTGAAATGTTTTTTGTAGAAAAACACATTCTTTTCATTAACACATTGAAAATATGTCTGACGCCAGCTCTGATTCTCGTCCCGTTGATTCTTGTTAAACATTTGACGACATATAGTTTCCCAGAGTTCATCTGTCTTTCTCAAAAACTCTGGATTTAAATTTTCAAAACTTTCCAATCTTTCAGGGGTAAATGTTTCTAAAACTGGCTTAACTGTTTCATAGTTTTCAGCTGGCATGAATTTCATTTTACATAAAATATTTTCTAATAAATTTGGAGATCGGCTAGCCATGTTTTCTGTCTGTTTTACTGAAGATTCGTGCTGTTGTGATAAAGAGGACCAGTGTTTGTAAAGTGCATAAGCCCTCCACACTGTTTTGCAGTTTGTACTTTCTTTCGTAACTTTTCTCAAGCATTTCAGGACTCTTGTGTTTCTAATCGCTTCTACCGTGATTGAAATTTTGGCCAGTTTTTTTACGCAGTGAGAATAGTTCTTTTCTGTATTTATCTTGAATATTTTCTTTTCGTAATGATGAACTTTGGCCTCTATCTTCTAAAAAAGAATAAAAGATGAATTATTTAGCGACAATAAAATGACATAACACTAAAGACAATAACGTAATGAAATCTCAATGTGTTCCTGCCCTAAAAAATTAAGAACTCTTAATTGTGTATTATTTCTTTCATTTTTTGTAAGAAAAAAGCAGTTGGATCCCCCCCCCCAAAAAAAATTGTAAGATGACGTTATGGGGGTTACGTTTTACAGATGAAGGATAGCTTGTTGGCAAATAGATGTGTTGCTTTTTGGCTTTTCATCCTGAGTCCAACAAAAAGCAGAATATATTTGAACGGGGAATTTAATAGAAATTGGAACTGCAGTGGAGGGAATAAAAAATAGAGCAGTAAATGAACCAGGGCAAAAGAGAGTCTTGTGTTATATTTTAGTACCGCTGAGTCGATATTGCAATGAGTTGTTACTATCACTTGTGTAGTTTCTTATAAGCATTAATTAAAAAACTTTTACCACAAAATAAGTTTTTCAGAGAAAAGTAAAGAACTCCATTAAACCAAAAATGAGCAAAAATAGAATCAAATAATCTACCGAACGTAAACCTACCACAAATCAGCATTGATAAATAAGTGAAAACCAAAACGAACAAAATTACAGTAAATAACCGAGTGAAACTCAAAATGGGTAGAAATTAACATGAGTAGGGCTAAAAAACCATATGCCTTCCCAAGGCTTGAACATATTTTGCACGGTATTGAAAAAAATAGAAATTGTACATTGTCACTTTAATATACATATGCTGCTGTTTATTCCTTAAAATGTTAATAATATTAGATTTTAAGTTATAAAAGTGAAAATGTTTTTTTTTCAGTTTTTTTTTAGAATTTAGTAACTCTCTCAATTTCCGTTTAAATGAGCCCTTTTGGAAGTTTTTACGATAGCGTTTTCTATAAGAACCTTATATGCCCTCAAGGCATGACTTACGACCCCTCCCCTGAGGGCTGTAGTGGGTTGTCTTCTTTAAAGAAATAATTTCCGGAACTTTTAACTACGCTGGACAAAATAGCTATCGCAAAATTTTGACTGGGTGTGTTTGGGGAAATGTTGGGCGTGGGAGGTGGGTTATTTGCCAGTCAGCCACTTTCAAATATTAAAATTGGCACTATTCCTTTCAATTTCCTATCGAATGAGCCCTTTTTTACGTTTTTACGACAACTCCTTCGAAGCGAAGTGCTCTGGTCTAAAAAAAAAAAAAAAAAACATTGTGCCAACATAGTTCTTTACTTATGTAGCACTATTGCGCTACCTGTGATAGAAAATAACATAAAAGACGTTTCTACTTTTTACTATCTTAAAGCTCTGGTGCCATTTTTGTTATGTGTAGCCTATAGATACAGGTATGTACAGCCCTTTTCAAAATTGGGTATTTTCTGTAATGTTTATTTCTTAGATTGCTTAGTTTCAGAAATAAGGTAGTCTTGTTTAATGTTTAATTACTTAATTGTTATACAAGATTTACCAATTTACCATTGTTATACAAGACTTAGTTTATGCTCATTAGTACATTCAAAGTTAAACCACAAAGAAGCGAAGAGTTAACTTTTCAAAATCTTGTGGTTCAAAATTTTCATTATTTTATAAATTTCCACACCTGCTCCAATCAGGCTTTAAAAAGCAGATATACTGGCACTTTTTGACATTAATTAAAAAAACTTTTTCCACAAAATAAGTTTTTCAAAGAAAAGTAGTTTTTTTAAGAACTCCATTAAACAAAAAATGAGCAAAAATAAAATCAAATAATCTACGAAGCGTGGAACTACCGCAAATCAGCAATGATAAACAAATGAAACCCAAAGCGAAAAGAATTTACAATAAATAACCGAGTCAAATTCAAAACGAGCAGAAATTATCATAAGTTGGGCTGAAAACCCCTATGCCTTCCCAAGGCCAGAACTAAATTTGCACTTTGCTGAAAAAAAAAATAAATGTTCTTACTTTTATAACTTTAATAAATCAAATAATATTAACATTTTGATTACTAAATATCAATATATGCATATTAAACTGACAATGCACATTCATTTGTTTTTTTTTTTCAGTAAAGTGCAAATTATGTTCTGGCCTTGGGAAGGCATATGGGTTTTGAGCCCAACTTATGCTCGTTTTGAGTTTGACTCAGTTATTTATTGTAATTTCTGTTTGTTTTGGGTCTCATTTGCTTATCATTGCTGATTTGTGGTAGTTTCAATTTGCGACAAAATTTGCACTTTGCTGAAAAAAATATAAATGTTCTTAACTTTATAACTTTAATAAATCAAATAATATTAACATTTTGATTTTTAAATATCAATATATGTATATTAAACTGGCAATGCACATTCATTTGTATTTTAAATAAAAGTTCAAATAGGGATAAAATCCTTTTAATAGACAGTGTTTTTTATAACAGTGATAGAAATTCACAAAAATACCAGATATTTCGGTCACATATACAGTGACCGTCATCAGTAGTAAAACTTTTTAGTTTTACTACTGATGACGGTCACTGTATATGTGACCAAAATATCTGGTATTTTTGTGAATTTCTATCACTGTTATAAAAAACACTGTCTATTAAAAGGATTTTATCCCTATTTGAACTTTTATTTATCGTCATGGAAAGGCAGTGTGGTCTCCGAAATTATCTACATTTGTATTTTTTTCAGTAAAGTGCAAATTATGTTCTGGCCTTAGGAAGGCATATGGGTTTTGAGCCCAATTTATGTTAATTTCTACTCGTTTTGAGTTTGACTCGATTATTTATTGTAACTTATGTTCGTTTTGGGTTTCATTTATTTATCATTGCTGATTTGCGGTAGTTTCACGCTTCGTAGACTATTTGATTTTATTTTTGCTCATTTTTTGTTTAATGGAGTTCTTTACTTTTTTTTGAAAAACTTATTTTGTAGAAAAAGGTTTTTTGATTAATTTTTTTTCGTTTTATATTGACATAGTTTTTTCAGGGAAGAAGAAAATAATACTTTAAATCTTTTCGTTTTTTTAAGACTTTATAGTTTGGTCTGCTATTTGTATACCGGAGAAAAATTTCCAGCAATTTTTAACAACATTCACCCTTTTAAAAATCTGGACACAAATAGTAGTGTTTAATTTCATTTCATACCTCCTTTAGTTGACCTGAAATGGAAAACTTGATACCATTCGCAAAAAAATCTGCTTACTTTCTTTGATAGGTTGGATACACCTACGCTATTTTGACTTGGTTAAATTTTAAGAGAAGAAGTGGTCCTGAAAGTTTGAACACAATACCCTCAGTCATTCTTGGGATGCTGCTGAGATGCCTTATTGGGAATTAGCATTAACACGGTGCATTTTGATTTAATCTTAAGGCAATATTTAGTTTTTAAACATAAAGGCAAATGGGAGGCTGGGCGTGGGTTATAAACATTTAGTTTATAAACACCTTATATGCCCCCAGGGCATAAAATACAGCCCTTACACTAAGGGCTGTGAGGGTGATTGTCATCCCTTAAGGCATAATTTCCAGAACTTTCAACTACATTAAACAAAATGGCTATCTCAAATTGATGTGATTGGATGTGTTTGGGAAAATGGTTAGTCGCTCTCCCATCATTTTCAACTATTAAAAAAGGCACTAGCCCTTTAAATTTGCAATCAAACTAGCCCTTTTGAAGTTTCTACAACAACGCTTTCAATAAAAACCTTATATGCCCCCAGGGCATAACTTGCAACCCTTGCCCTGAGGGGGGAGGGGGTTGTCCCCTCCAAGACTTAATTTCCAGAAATTTCTACTAGGTTGAACACAATGGCTATCTGAAAATTTTCATTGGATGTGTTTAGGGGAATGGTGCGCGTGAGGGAGTGGTTAGTTAGCCTCCAATCACTTTCGACTATTAAAAATGGCACTAGCCCTCTCAATTTTCAATCCTCTCAATGAATGAGCCACTTTTGAAGTTTTTACGTCAACTCTAACTATAAAAACCTTATATGCCCCCAGGGCATAACTTACAACCTTTGCCCTGGGGGGTTTGTCATCCTTAAATACATAATTTCCATGACTTTCAACTACGTTGAACAAAATGGCTATATCTAATGGTGGGCATGGAAGGGGGGGGGGTCAATTACTCTCCACTCACTTTCGACTATTAAAAAGGGCAATTTCAATTTCCAAACAAATGAGCCCTTTTTGAAAGTTCAACAACACCTTTCTGTATAAACCTTATATGCCCCCAGGGCATAACAAAAAGCCCTTGCCCTGAGGGCTTCAAGGGTTATCATCCTAAAAGAACTAATTTCCAAAATTTTCGACTACGTTGAAAAAAATGGATATCTCAAAATTTTGATTGGATGTGTCTGTGGAAATGGTGGACGTGAGAGGGGGGTTAGTTGCCCTTCAATCACTTTCGACTATTAAAATGGCACTACCCCCTTCAATTTCCAATTGGATGAGCCCTTTTTGATGTTTTTACAACGTCGCTTTCTATAAAAACCTTACATGCCCCCAGGCCGTAAATTACAACCCTTGTCCTGAGGGTTGTTGGGGGAGGTGCTGTCATGCTTAAAGACCTAATTTCCAAAACTTTCAACCACGTTGAATAAAATCGCTATTTAAAAATTTTGATTTGATGTGTTTGGGGATAGGGTGGGCGTGAGAGGGGGGTTAGCTGCCCTCAAATCACTTTCGACTATTAAAAGGGCACTAGCCCTTTGAATTTCCAATCGAAAGATCTTTTTCAAGTTTCTAAGACAAAGATTTCAATAAAAACTTATATGTCCCCAGGGAATAACTTATAACCCTTGCCCTGAATACTGTGGGGGGGAGTGTCCTGCTCAAAGGTATAATTTCCAGAATTTTAAACTGCATGAATCAAAATGGCTATCGAAAAGTTTTGATTGGATGTGTTTGGGGAAAAGGTTGGCGTGGGAGAGGGGTTAGTTGCCCTGAATTCACCCTCGACTATTAAAAAGAGCACTAGCCCTTTGAATTTCCAATCGAATGAGCCATTTTTCAAGTTTCTACGACAAAGATTTCAATAAAAACCTAATATGCCCGCAGGGCATAACCTATAACCCTTGCCCCGAAGACTGTGGGGGGAGTGTCCTGCTTAAAGCTATAATTTCCTGAACTTTAAACTGCGTGGAACAAAACGACTATCTCAAAATTTCGATTGGATATGTTTGGGGAAATGATGGGCGTGGAAGGGGTGCTAGTTGCCTTCCAATCACTTTCAACTATTAAAAAGGGCACTAGCCATTTCACTTTCCAATCGAATGAGCCCTTTTGAAGTTTCTACAACAATGTGTTCTATAAAAACCTTATATGCCCCCAGGGCATAACTTATACCCCTTGCCCTGAGGGTTGTGAGGGAGTTCCCTCCTCAAAAACATAATTTTATCTGGAAATCAACTGCGCTGAACAAATTGGCTATCTAAAAATTTTGATTGGATGTGTTTGGGGATAAGGTGGGCGTGAGGGGGGGGGGGGGGGGGGGGGTGGGTAGTTGCCCTCAAATCACTTTTGACTATTAAAAAGGGCACTAGACCTTTGAATTTTTAATCGAATGAGCCCTTTTTGAAGTTTTTACGACAGAGATTTCATTAAAACCGATATGCCAAAAGGGCGTAATTAATAACCCTTACCCTGAAGAAAGGGGGGGGGGAGTGTCCTGCTCAAATTTATAATTTCCTGAACTATAAACTGCATGGAACAAAATTGCTATCTCAAAATTTTGATTGGATGTGTTTGGGGAAATGGTGGGCGTGGAAGGGGTGTTAGTTGAGCTTCAATCAATTTAGACTATTAAAAAGGGCACTAGCCACTCCAATTTCCAATCGAATGAGCCCTTTTTGAAGTTTCTACGACAACTCCTTCGATACGAAATGCCCGGGTATAGAGGAAAAAAAATAAATAAAACATTGTGCCCACATCTCTCTTTACTTTGGCAGCGCTATGGCGCTGCCTATGGTATTCCTAAAATAATGTGATTGGCTTAGAAAATGCGTCACAAACCTACACCAATGAGATTAAATTGCACTTTTTACCATGCAACTGTAGGAAAGTTGTATCTCTTTTTCCTTTAGGTTAAAAATAATGAATTAGAAGCTATAGAGAGTTTAAATGAACAGGGACAAGGTAAAGGCGAGTGGGTGATTAAGCAGGAGCATAGAGACAATAACGATAGATATGAGCATATCAAATGGTAGTTTAGTAAAAATATTAACTTTGGAAGTTAAAGGAATGTTTCTCGATTTTTTTTCAAATAGAAAAACGAAAAACGTGTTTTTCAAAATATGAGGGGAAGGGTGTTTAATTATTTAATGAAAATACCAAAAGACTTTTTCAAAATCTAAGGGGGACATTACCCCCTTCTCCCCTAATTGGCCACCTGTAAGTGTCACATATTTCTCAGATCTTGCAACCCTCTATGTGTTTTGTGTAGTTCTTGGTCTTCTCTAAATAGGGTCGGGTTTACCCCGGTTTTGTAGGGCAAAACGACTTACCGTCCACTTGCTTCTACCAGTGATCCTTGCTTCTACCACCTGTATATTCTGCTGGGCTGCTAACATAACTAACTCTGCATACAGATCTTTGTCTGACATCTCTTCTGAAGACTTAAGTGGGGACCCACCTGGCAGTGACAACACTGGTGGGTGGACTGAGGTAGTTGGAGACGGCATTGGACTCTTAAAAGAAAGGTGCAACATTAACAAAGATTTAACCTTAAATTCAAAACCATCCGATTCAAAATTAAATGAGATAATGCTCTTCAAGTGAAATTTGAATACAAGCAAAGACGCTTGTTGCTCCATCAAACAGTTCGTGGTAACGAACTGTAAGTAAGGAGCGACCCAGCTCAATAGTAACCGAAACTCTAAAAAATGGAATTTTGATACCAATAGATACATCAGAAGAATTAGATTTTTATGCTGATTTCAAATATATAATTTTCATCAATTTTAGTTTTACCCATCAAAAGTTACGCGCCTGAGAAAATGTGCCTTAATTTTGAAAAAAGGGGAAAAAACCCCTAATAGTCATAGAACTCTAAGGAAAATCAAACCATCAGATTCAGCGTATCAGAAAACCCTACTGTAGAAGTTTCAAGCTCCTTCTGCAAAAATGTGGAATTTTGTATTTTTTGCCAGAAGAAAGATCACAGATGCGTGTTTATTTATTTGTTTTTTTTGTTTGTTTTTTTTCCAGGGGTGATCGTATCGATCCAGTAGTCCTAGAATATCGTGAGAGGACTCATTCGAACGGAAATTAAAAGTTCTAGTGCCCATTTTAAGTGACCAAAAAATGGAGGGCAACTTGGCCCCCTCCCACGATCATTTTTCCCCGAAGTCACCCAATCAAAATTTTGAGACAGCCATTTTGTTCAGCATATTCGAAAATCTAATTAATATGTCTTTGAGGATGACTTAGTCTCCCACAGTTCCCGGGGAAGGGCTGCAAGTTATAAACTTTGCCCATTGTTTACACATAGTATTGGTTATTGGGAAGTATACAGGTGTTTTCAGGAAGATTTTTTTCTAGTGGGGGGGGGGGTCAGGGTCAGAGTAGGGGTTACGGGGGGGGGGGGGGGATATTTTGGATATTTCCAAGGAGGATATTTCCTTTGGGGAAGGAACATTTCCATGAAGGGGGTGCCATATTTCCCAGCATTATTTACAAAACGATCAGAAATTAAATAAAAAAATAAGTTTTTTTTCAACTGAAAATAAGGAGCAACATTAAAACTTAAAAAGAACTGAAATTATTACGTATATGAGAGGGTCCACCCCCTGGTCAATACCTGTGATTCAGGGGTTTGTGAATTCAACTTTAGCGTAAAGAGCGAGGTATTGACTAGGGAGCGAACTCCCTAATATACGTAATAAAAACATACGAATATAGACATTCGTTACGTAAGTTAATTCGTAAGCTACGTCAGAACAAAATTTCGAGAAAGCCAATTAGCCAAAAAAAAGGAAAATTAATATGCGAATTTTGTTTTAATTATTCATGTACAGTGAGCCAAAATCAAAGCTGCATTAATTCAAAAACGTTCAGAAATTAACTAAAAAGAAACAAGTTTTTTTACTGAAAGTAAGGAGCGACATTAAAAGTTAAAACGAACAGAAATTATTCCGTATATGAAAGGGGCTGTCCCCTCCTCAACGCCTCGCTCTTTACGCTAAAGTTTGAATCTGTCTCACAACTTTATTTTTTAAAACAATGAAAAACTTTAGCGTAAAGAGCGAGGTGTTGAGGATGGGACAGCCCCTTTCATATACGGAATAATTTCTGTTCGTTTTAAGTTTTAATGACGCTCCTTACTTTCAGTTAAAAAAAACTTGTTTTGTTTTAGTTAATTTTACGTGTAAATTCAAATAGATATTGAACTTTTTCAGAGAGCTTTTTCGGAAAATTACGTTGTGACAATGACAAAAATCACGTTGAATTGCAAATGAAAACATTGCATCTCATTAAAATAACTGATGTGTCTGAAAAAAATAATAATAATGCGATAAGTTTTGACTTGCCCAAGTAAAAAGCTAAATCCATGGTCAGCAAAAAAAAAGTCTTACTCGGGGTAAAAAGAATTTTAATGGAAAACTTTCTTGCTCGTTGAACGAAAACGAGCTGAGTCCTGATTCCAGGCACACACACTGACTTTTTATTTATATATTTCTTTTTGAGGGGGGGAGTAAGTCCTATAGGAAAAGTGGGCTAATGTCACGAGAAAGTCGATATTCTGATTTTATTTGTCTTAAGGATCCCTTAGTCACCCCTTTTTGCCCCAATATGAACCGCCGAGTTTCGTTTTCATTCAACGAAAATGAGGGAAGCTCTGACCTATGGGGATTATGTTGAGGAAAGTAAAAACAGTTCAACTATTTAATCAGAAAAACAACAAAGCAAATCCACACCAAAGACCGAAGATGTGACTCGAAATAAAAAAAATCCCTTTTAAAATGCTGAATTTCCTTGACAACAACATAAACTATTTAAGCCCTGACTTTTATGTATTTAACATAAACGATTTAAGCCCTGACAGTTATGTATTTCCTAGTTTTGGAAAAAAGGGGGTTAGCTAATGATAAGAAACAACTTTATTTTTTTAAAGAAATGCAAAAAAACAGAAATTTTTGAATTTTGGAGGCCCCATAACCCAGCCCCTCCCCCGCCATGTATATTCCTGTCTGACTTAGCTCGACATGAGCTAAAAGTCAAGAAGAATTTAATATTTTGATGTTCATGGCCTTAAGCATCCCTTACTGATCCCATTTTACCATTCAGCATTACAAACTGCTGAATTTCGAAGAATTCATTCAAGAAGAATGAATCTTCAAAGACATTATTACTCCTAACTTTTAACTACGCTGAACAAAATAGCTATCACAAAATTTTGACTGGATGTGTTTGGGGATATGTTGGGCATGGGAGGGGGTTTAGTTGCCCGTCAATCACTTTCGACTATTAAAATGGGCACTGGTCCTTTCAATTTCATATCGAATGAGCCCTTTTTTAAGTTTCTACGATAACTCCTTCGAAGCGAAGTGCCCTGGTCTAAAAAAAACATTGTGCCAACATCGTTCTTACTTAGGCAGCATTATTGCGCTACCTATGATAGAAAATAACACAAAAAATGTTTCTGTTTTCTTATTATCTTAAAGCCGTGACACCATTTTTGTTATGTATAGCCTATAGATACAGGTATGTACAGCTCTTTTCAAAAATGGGTATTGTCTGTAATGTTTATTTCTTAGATTGCTTGGTTCCAGAAATACGGTGGACTTGTTGAATGTTTAATTACTTAAATATTTTCAAGATATCATTGTTCCTGACATTCACATTAAAAGCGTCCACTTAAAGCCTTACGCTATTTTCTAAATTCCCCTATTATTCTTACACAAGACTCAGTTTATGCCTATTAGTACATTCAACGTTAAACCACAAAGAAGCAGAGTTAACTTTTCAAAACCTTGTAGCTCAAAATTCTCGTTCTTCTATAAAGTTCCGCACATGCTCCAATCAGGCTTTAAAAAGCAGATGTATTGGCACTTCTTAGCATATTCCTAAAAATAATGTGATTGGTTTACAAAAAACGTCACAAACATGTACCAATGAGATTGAATTACATCTTTTACCATGCAACTGTAGGAAAGTCGTGTCTTTTTTCCTTTTGGTTAAACATAATGAATTGAACAAGATCATGAGCATAGAGACAATAACGATAGATATTAGCATATCAAAAGGTAGTTTAATAAAAATATTTACTTTGGAAGTTAAATAAATGTTTCTCGAATTTTCTTCAAAGAAAAACACGAAAAAAGTATTTTTCAAAATATGGGGGAAGGGCATTTTATTATTTAATGAAAATACGAAAAGACTTTTTTTCAAAATCTACAAAATCTAATAGGGAAATTTCCCCCTTCTTCTCCCCAATTGGCACACCTGAAAGTGTCACATATTTCTTAGATCTTGCAACCCTCTATTTGTTTTTGTATAGTTCTTGGTCTTCTCTAAATAGGGTCGGGTTTGCGCTAGTTTTGTAGGGCAAAACGACTTACCGTCCACTTGCAAGGGTCATTCTTCACAACAGGCGGAGAGATCCTTGCTTCTACCACCTGTATATTCTGCTGTGTTGCTAACATAACCAACTCTGCATATAGATCTTTGTCTGACATCTCTTCTGAAGAATTAAGTGGGGACCCACCTGGCAGCGACAACACTGGTGGATGGACTGAGGTAGTTGGAGACGGCATAGGACTCTTAAAAGAAAGGTACAATATTAACAAAGATTTAACCTTAAATTCAAAACCATCTGGTTCAAACTTAAACGAGATAATGCTCGTCAATTGAAATTTGAATACAAACAAAGACGCTTGTTGCTCCATTACCTATAAAATCAAATAGATATTGAACTTTTTCAGAGGGACAAATCTTGGAAAAGGTAATATAAATAACATTGCCCTTAAAAGTAAAGTTAGGAAAAAAAAATTTTTTTTTTCAAATGAAAGTAGGTGGCGATATTAAAACCTAAAATCAATAAAAAAAATTCTATTCATTTCTATTTATTCCAGCTCAGGGACCTTCGTGCTAGAAAAGTATTTCTTAAGGATTCGAGACAAAATGTCAAACTTTAGCGTAAAGAGCAGGGGCTGAGGACCGTGCGCCCCCCTCATCTACGGAATAATTTCTGTTCATTTTAATTTTTATTACCGCTTCTAAATTTCGTTTGAAAAAAAAACTTATTTTTTAATTTATTGTATTAATAGCATTCACATGGTAACCGTAAATGTGAAGATAGCTACCAACCCACAAACCCGTCTCTTTAAATCAAAATTTAACTTCTGTTCTGTAACTTTTCCAGAAAAAAGTTCATGCTATATATATTTTCTTTAATGAAAACTTATCCTGAAATTCATGTAACGAATTGAACACATTCCAAAATTTTCAACCCCTCTCCCTATTAAAATAACGAAAAGAAAGAATTTTGTCAATATCAATTTGTTTCAGTGTGCCTTCTGAATTCCTGTGCTTACAAAATTCGTTTTTATGTGTGGGATTCCCTGCCAGCCAAATGACTTAGATCCCTATCTAAAGAAAATTGTGGCTGTGTCAAACTTCTAATTCCCAATGGAAAATTTGAGCGTGGCACCTTCTATCCACTTGAAAATTTTATGGGGCAGCAAAACAATTTTTGCGCAATGTGGGCCAAAATAAATCGAGCAAAAATTATGGGATAGTCAATCAATATATTCTTAAAAGGTTTAAACAATTTTTGTCTTTTATTTTTTTTATGCTTGAATTTAAGAAGGGTAAGACAATAGTTATTCCATTTCAATGCTTTAACAATTTGCTCCATTTTCAGATCCCCCTCCCCCAGTACTTGGCGAAGTGGTGTGTGCCTCCACGGGTTACAAAAATAACTTTCATGAGTATTTTCATTTGAAAATATCTGTTTTCGGTATTTTAATTTAAAAACAGACGAAGTTGCCCCCCCCCCAGCTCGTGAAAACTCGTTTTGGTCCCTCTCCAAATGGACCCCACCGCTCAAACTATGTAAGAAAGAAACCTAGTGAGCATCTCCTTCGACTCTAACATATAATATAGTAAAAATAAAGTACTGAAGTAGTTTTACCATGACTGAAAGAGTTCCAAAACAAACAAACAAACATATATCAGTTAAAACCTTCTTCTACAACAACTGGAATCAAACTAACTTGCATTAATATAATTTAAATTGACCCCGTTAACTACTTGTGGATTAGATGCATTAAAAACTAATAGACAAAGCTTATCCTAATTAGGTATGCTTATTAACGATAGTAATTTCCCTTTTGGTATAATTAAATTCTTAAATTTGAATTTACCGATTGATTCTATTAACAGATTATGCTGAGAAATTAAAGATGACACTGTGACAATGACAAAAATCACATTGAATTGCAAACGAAAATGTTTAAAATTTTGACACCAATAGACACATAAAATGAATTGGATTTTTATGCTGATTTTAAATATGTGAGTTTAATCGAGTTTAGTCTTCCCCATCAAAAGTTACGAGCCGGAGAAAATCTACCTTAATTTCGAAAAAAGGGGGAAACAGCCCCTAAAAGTGTTATAATCTTAATGAAAATCAAAACTTCAGATTCAGCGTAACAAAAAACCCCACTGTAGATGTTTCAAGCTCCTATCTACAAAAATGAGGAATTTTTAATTTTTGCCAGAAGATAGATCATGGATGTGTGTTTATTTATTATTTTTTTTACAAGGTTTATCTTATCGATCCAGTAGTCCTAGAATATCGTGAGAGGGCTAATTCGAACGGAAATTAAAATTTCTAGTGCCGTTTTTAAGTGGCGAAAAATTGGAGGGCAACTTGGCCCCCTCCTACGGTCACTTTTTTCCCAAAGTCACCCAATCAAAAAAAAGAGATAGCATTTTGTTCAGCATAGTCGAAAATCTAATAAATATGTCTTTGAGGATGACTTAGTCCTCCACTGTTCCCGGGGGAAGGGCTGCAAGTTATGAACTTTACCCATTGTTTATATATAGTATATGTTATTGGGAAGTAGACAGACATTTTGAGGAGGGATTTTTTCTGGTGGCGGGGGGGGATTAGAGGATATTTTCTTGGGGGAAGGGACATTTCTATGAAGGGGCGCCAGATTTCCCAGTATTATTTAAAAAAAACATCAGATATTAAATAATAAAAATAGTTATTTCAACTGAAAGTAAGAAGGAACATTAAAACTTAAAACGACAGGAATTATTACGTATATGAGGGGGTTTGCTCTCTAGTTAATAGCTTGCTCTTTATGCTAAAGTTCTCTTGGTACTTTAAAAAGAGCTATCTATTAATATCTTTTGATATTCTAATCAAACGGTATTTGTGATTCAGGGATTTGTGATTCAAACTTTGGCATAAAGAGTGAGGTATTGACTAGGGGGCGCTCATATGTGTAATAAAAAAAAACAATAAAAAATCAACACTACGCCTCAATAGTAATCAAAACTGCCAAAAAATGGTATTTTGATATCAGTAAACATATATCAATAGAATTGGCTTATAATGCTGATTCAGCACAATAACGAAAAAAGCTTCTCATTGTTGCAATTAAATGAAGATAGTGTTTCTGAAGTCGTTGTTAAAGAAGTGGGAGAAAATTCATTAGCTACGTATATTTATTACTAACAAAACGTTCGTAAATAAAATTAAAAGTTCTAGGTCCCTTTTAAAGGAACCCAAAAAATTGGAGGGTAACTAGGCACCATCTCCTGCCCTATTCTCTCAAATTCATACGATCAAATTTTAGAGAAAGCCATTTAGCCAAAACAAGTAAAATTACTATGCAAATTTCGTTTTAATTATTCATATATGGTTAGCTAATTTCAAAACCTGCATTAATTCACTAACGTTCAGAAATTAAATAAGAAAACAAGTTTTTTTCTTAACACGAAGTAAGGGCCGACATTAAAACTTAAAGGGAACAGAAATTATTCTATATATGAAGGGGGTTGCGTCGCTCTTTACGCTAAAGTTTAAATTTCCTCCCAATTCTTTGAGAACGACTTCTGAAACACTATGTTCGTTGAATTGGAACAATGAGAAGCTTTTTTTCAAAAGTACTAAAAAACTTTAGCGTAAAGAGCGAGGGGTTGAGGAGGAGGCAACCCTCTTCATATACGGAATAATTTCTGTTCGTTTTAATGTTGCTCCATATCTTTCTGTTAAAAAACTTTTTTTTAATAACATAGTAAATATAGAGTATTGAAGTAGGATTACCATAACTAAAAGAGTTCCAAAACATATAAATGCATATCAATTTAACCTTCTTCTACAACTATTGGAATCAAACTAAATTGTATTAATATAGTTTTTAACTAACCCCGTAAATTATTTTTAAATAAATGGATTAAAGACTAATTGACAAAACCTACCTTAATTAGGTATACCTATTAATGATAGTAATTTCCTGGTGGTATAATTAAATTCTTAACATTGAACTTACCGATTGATTCTATTAACAGATTATGTTGAGAAATTAAAAATGAACATTGAATTGCAAACTAAAATGTTGCACATCAATTAAAATAGCGGATGTGTATGAAAAAATTAAAAATGAGACAAGTCTTGACTTGGTCAAATAACAAGCTAAATCCATGCTGAGAGAAAAACAGTTTTACTCTGGGTAAAAAGAATTTTAATAGAACAATTTCTTAATCGTTGAACTAAAACGAGCTGAGTCCTGGTTCCAGGCAAACATAATTATTTTTTCTTTTTTTTTGGGGGGGGGGGAGGGGTGGAAGGGAAGGTGATAAGTCCTATAGGATAAATTAAAAAAAAAAAAATGTTTTCAGCTGACAGTAGGGAGCGATGTCCTCTCCTCCTTAAAACACTCAAATAAAGAAGGTTCTCTCCTCCTCAAAAACTCGGTCGGTTACCCTGAAGGATTTTCAGTGCTGTCAAAAAGCTTTTTATTCCAATTCAACGACACTTGTGTTTCAGCAGTTTTTCTGTTCAGGAGTAAAGTTGTACATTTAGACAAGTTTTTCGATCAACAGTTATTTGTTTAATAAGTTCTTAATAGTATTTTACTACAGAATTTTCACTTGCATTATTGTTCAAATGGATTTAAATTCTCGGTAATTTTTTTTTCTCTGTGCGGCGAAGTTATCGCAGCCTCTACTAAAATAGGATTGTCTGATGCCTTAACCCCACTGTATTCATATAAATTTCGAGGATTGAGACACTGTTTATATAAAGAAAAGAAAAGTATTACCATTTATAATTACTGAAAAGTCAAGTTCAAGTTCACGTAATGATGGTCCCTTCAGCAGAGGTTTTCAAGCTTCTTTTTATATTAATAAAAAGACAGTTTTTCAACTGAAAATAAGGAGCAGCATCGCAAACTTTGAACGAACAGAAAGTATTACGTATATGAAAGGGGTTGCTTATCCTCGACATCCGCTCTTAACGCTAAAGTTTTTTAGTGTTTTTTTAATAAAGCTTCTTAATCTTCCAACTAACGACCCTTGTGATTCAGGAGTCGTTCTTAAAGAATTGGGAAAAAATCAAAACTTTAGCGTAAAGAGTGGGGTGTTGAGGAGGGAGCAACCCCTTCACATACGTAATAATTTTTTTTCATTTAATTTCTCATCGCTTTTAAATAATCCAAGACATCTGGCCCACTTCCCGGAGAAGAAAACATTTCCCACGGATATATCCTCTATGTCGTTTAAATAGAACAATAAGCAACTGTTTTAAAAGTGCTGAAAAGTCAGCATGAAGAGCGAGTGTTGAAGAGGGGACAATCCCCCTCATTGCGTAATAAAAGCAAACAGTTCGTGGAAACGAACTGTAAGTAAGGAGGGACGTGGCTCAATAGTAATTGAAATTCTAAGAAACGGAATTTTGGCACCGATAGATGTGTCAAAAGAAATTGGCTTATTATGCTGATTCCAAATATATAAGTTTCATTAATTTTAGTCTTGTCTTTCAAAATTACGAGTCAGAGAAAATGTGCTTTGATCTTTGCAAAGAGGAAAAACAACCCCTTAAAACTCGAAGAATCTTAATGAAAATCACACTATCAGGTTCACGCGTATCAGAGAATCTTATTTCAGCGGTTTCAACAATCCTATGTTCAAAAATGCAGAATTTTCTTTTGCCGTAAGAAAGATCACGGATGCGTGTTTATTTTTTTGTCACCATGAGTGATCATATCGACCCAGTGGTCCTAGAAATTCGAGAGTGGGCTAGTTTGAACGGAAATTAAAAGTTCTGTGGTTCTTTTTCAGTGACCAAAAAGATTGGAAGGGCAACTAGGCCCCCTTTCCGCTTTTTTTCCATAATCATCCAATCAATGTAGATGCAGTTCTAACATAAAATGTAGATCTGCTTTATATATAATTAAATAAAAAAACAAGTTTTTTAAAAACTGAAAGTAAGGAGCGACATCAAAACTTTAAACGATTGGAAATTATTCCGTATATGAAAGGGCTGCCGCTACTAAATACCTCGCTCTTGACGCTAGGTTTTTTATTATTTTTAAAAAGTAGAATTGTGACAAAGAGAGAAACTTTAGGGAAAGAGCGAGGCGTTAAGGAGGGGGAAGCTCCTTTCTTATACGGAATAAATTCTAGAAGTTTAAATTTTAATCTCGCATCCTTCCTTGAGTTAAAAAAAAAACTTGTTTTGTTTTTCTTTAATTTCTGAATGTTTTTCAACTATACAGTTTCGAATTTGGCGGGCCTGTCATATTCGTAATAATTCTATTCGTTTTGAGTTTTAATGTTGCTCCTTACCTTCAGTTGAAAAAGACTTTTATTTTTTTATTTTAGTCACACTATAAAAAGCAGATGTTTCTGCGCATTTTGATATATTCTTAAAATTAATGGGATTGGCTTACAAAATACGTCAAAGACCAATACCAATGAGATTAAAAGCACACCTTTTACCCTGCAGCTGTAGGGGAAGTTGTCTCACTTTTTCCATTTGGTTAAACAAAATGTACTAAGGGCCCTGGGTAATAGCAGTGATATAAAATAATGATTTCAACTAAGTTACTTCTTATTTACCTAAATTAATTTTAGGGGGGTACCTCAAAACAAATTGTAAAAGTTCTGATTTTTGTTTTATTGGAACCGGAAAAAAAAATCTCTGTAAGACATACAAGAAACAAGCTCAAATCGGTCGCGGTTAACATTGACGGTTCTTCGTTTTTTTTCTTCTAAAATGACGAACTTTTTAAAAAACAACTTAATTTGCACGTATAGAAAGTCGGGTAATATGTAAATCTGGTACGTAGATGACGAATATGCACTTTGTTTTCTTCTGAACGCTCATGCTCGGTCCCATCCCTCCCGCCCATAAATCAAGCGTCAATATAATTATGTGAAAAAAAATTACGAGAAGTTGATTCCATACCGAAAAAAATTGACTGCTAATGCTGAGAAGAATTTATGTCCACGTCAATTTACCCCACTCCCACACTCTAAACGTGACAACCCCAAAATCTTAGAATCTAATAAGCAAACTGTTCATAACTAGGTAAATTATTGATTTAAATTGTAGACAAAAAAATCACAGGTAGTTTCTAAAAGGTATTAGAGATTCATTAAATTACTTTTATAATTCACATGTCTTCTTTATCTTTGATTTGGGCCTGAGCACTAGAGAAACTAGTTCCTTTGCAAGATTTGTCAAGCTATGTTGCATTCGTTACCATTTTGATGACAGCTTCATCGGGTCACCATAAGCTACTATACGGAAACAATACTATGCGGAAAACAATGAGAAAAGTTCATAACTTAAAGGCCTCCTCCCAACGGACTGCTGTGCGGGGTGATCTTACCCCTAAAAAGACATCAGTTATTTTATGAAACATGAATAAAATGGCTATCTTAAAAACTTTGATCAGACAATTTTGTGAAAAGGGGGCGGAGTTGTGAGATTAAAGCACACCTTTTACCCTGCAACTGTAGGGGAAGTTGTCTCTCTTTTTCCATTTGGTTAAACAAAATGTACTAAGGGCCCTGGGTAATAGCAGTGATATAAAATAATGATTTCAACTAAGTTACTTCTTATTTACCTAAATTAATTTTAGGGGGGTACCTCAAACAAATTGTAAAAGTTCTGATTTTGGTTTCATTGGAACCGGAAAAAAAATCCCTGTAACATACAAGAAACAAGCCAAAAATCGGTCGCGGTTAAATTGACGGTTCTTCGTTTTTTTTTCTTCTAAAATGACGACTTTTAAAAACAACTTAATTTGCACGTATAGAAAGTCGGGAATAAGTAAATCTGGTACGTAGGATCACGAATATGCACTTTGTTTTCTTCTGGAAAGCGCTCATGCTCGGTCCCATCCCTCCCGCCCATAAATCAAGCGTCAATATAATTATTGTGAAAAAAAAATTACGAGAAGTTGATTCCATACCGAAAAAAATGACGCTAATGCTATGAAGAATTTATGTCCACGTCAATTTACCCCACTCCCACACTCTAAACGTGACAACCCCAAATCTTAGAATCTAATAAGCAACTGTTCAATAACTAGGTAAATTATTGATTTAAATTGTAGACAAAAAAATCACAGGTAGTTCTAAAAGGATTAGAGATTCATTAAATTACTTTTATAATTCACATGTCTTCTTTATCTTTGATTGTGGGCCTGAGCACTAGAGAAACTAGTTCCTTTGCAAGATTTGACAGCTATGTTGCATTCGTTACCATTTTTGATGACAGCTTCATCGGGTCACCATAAGCTACTATACGAGAAAAAACAATACTATGCGGAAACAATGAGAAAATTTCATAACTTAAAGGCCTCTCCCCACAGACTGTGCGGGGTGATCTTACCCCTAAAGACATCAGTTATTTTATGAACTGAATAAAATGGCTATCTTTAAAACTTTGATCAGGACCAATTTTGTGAAAAAAGGGGGGCGGGAGTTGGGTTCTGGGGGCCCTCAAAATTCAAAAATTTTCCAATTTCATTGGATATTCTTAAAACAAGTGTTCCTAATGGTCAGATGACCCCTCCTTTCAAAAAACAACGAAATACGTGACTGAAGTCACGGATTAGATCGTTTTTTTTCGTTGTCAAGGGAATTCAGCATTTTGTGCTTAGATTTTTTTTTTTTTAATTTCGAGTTACTCCTTGGGTTTTTTCTGTGTCGACACCGGAGCTTTTGTGTTATCTTAACTTTGAACTATTTAACAAAATGTCTATCTCAAAATTTTCATCTTAAGCAATTAGGGTGTGGTGGAGGGGGAGGGGGCTAGTTGCCCTTCGATCTCTTTTGACTCTTAAAAGTGAACAATAAATTTCAATTTCCAGTCAAATGAGCCCTCTTCAAAGTTTATACGAGCATCCCTTCCATAAGAAGTATATATATTCCCCTAGAGCATTACTCATAAACGCCTGCCTCGGGTTCCTGTTGGGTTCCGTCGACACAGGAATTTTTCTTATCTGACCTTTGAACTATGTTTATATGAAATGACTATTATAAATATTTTATTGGATGGGTTTTAAGGAAAAAAGGGTGTTTGGGGGCGGGGGGGCTAGCTGCCCTCGGATATCTTTTGACTCTAAAAATAGAACTAGAACTTTCAATTTCCAGTCAAATTAACCCCTTGAAGTTCATAACAAGTATCCCTTTCATAAGAACCATATGCGCCCTCAAGACAACACTTTCAACGCTATTCCCAGGGCTCTGGGGGAGTTTTGTTATCTAAGTTTTGAACAATTTCCAAAACACTAGCTATCTAAAAATGTGTAGAGGACCGAGTTCGGGGAAAAAAGAGCATGGGGGGGGGGGGCTAGTTTAACTCTCTTGACTATTAAAAAGTGAACACCTTTCCTTGTGCCAGGGGGTTCTATTGACACCAGATTTTTCTTATCCAACCGTTGAACTATTTTTAACAAAATATCTATCTCAAATTTTCATCAGATTGGTTTTGAAAAAGAAGGCAGGGGGGAGGGGCGCTAGCTGCCTCGGATATCTTTTGACTATTAAAAAGTTGAGCTCGGACTTTCAATATCCTATCAAATGAGCCCTCTCTGAAGTTTATACGGCATCCCTTTCATACGAACAAAAATATGCCCCAGGACATAATTACAACGTCTGCCCTCGGGCCCTGGGGGGTTGTGACGACACCTGAGTTTTTGTTATCTGAATCTTGAGCAATTTTTAACTTATTGGCTAGCTCCAAAATTTTTATTGGATGTATTTGGGGTAGGATGGGCGTTGGGGGTGTGGCTAATTGCCCTCCAATCTCTTTTGAATCTATAAAGCTGAACTAGAAACTTTCAATTTCCAATCAAATGTGCCATCTCTGAATTTCTTACGAGCATTCCCTTCAATAAGAACCATATATTCTCCCAGGGCATAATTTACAAACCTGCCCTAGGGCCCTGGTGGGCTGTTTGACACCTGAGGTTTCATTAAATGGTCTTTGACATATTTTAAAAAAAATCATATCTCAAAAGTCTTATCGGATGCGTTTGAGAAAAAATGGGCTATGGGAGGGGGGTATAGGAGCCCTTCAATCTCTTTTGACTCTTAAAAAGTGAGCTAGAACTTTCAATATCGAATCAAATGAGCCCTCTTTGAAGTTAATACGAGCATTCCCTCCATAAAACAATATATGCCCCCAAGGTATAACTTACAACGCCTTCCCCAGGGCCTTGGGGGGTTTTGTCGACACCAGAATTTTTGTTCATATGATCTTTGAACTATTTTTAACAAAATAGCTATCTTAAAAATTTTTATTTGATGTATTTGGGAAAAAAAAGAGTTTGGGGGGGGGCTGTTTACCCTCCAATATCTTCTGACGCTGAAAAAGTGAACTAGAACTTTCAATTTCCAATCGAGTGAACCCCTCTCTGAAGTTTATACGAGAATTCCTTCCATAAGAACCATATATGCCCCCAGGGCGTAACTTATAAACCTTGTCCCAGAAGACTGTGTGTGACACCAGATTTTTTCTTATCCAACCGTTGAAACTATTTTTAACAAAATATCTATCTCAAAATTTTCATCAGATTGGTTTTGAAAAAGAAGGCAGGGGGAGAGGGGGGGCTAGCTGCCCTCAGATCTCTTTTTAACTATTAAAAAGTGAGCTCGAACTTTCAATATCCTCTCAAATGAGCCCTCTCTGAAGTTTATACGAGCATATTTACAAAGTCTGCCCTCGGTTGGGGGGTTGTGACGACACCTGAGTTTTTGTTATCTGAATCTTGGAGAAATTTTTAAACTTATGGCTATCTCAAAATTTTTATTGGATGTATTTGGGGTAGGGGGCTCTCTGAAGTTTATACGAGAATTCCTTCCGTAAGAGCCATATGTACCCCCAGGGCGTAACTTATAAAACCTTGTCCCTGAAGACTGTGTTTGGGGGAAGTGTCCTGCTCAAACATATAAATTCCCAGAACTTTTAAATACGTTCAACAAAATGGCCATATCAAAATTTTGATTGGATGTGTTTGGGGAAATGGTGGGCGAGGAAGGGGTTGTCAGTTGCCTTAGAATCACTCTCCACTATTAAAAAGAGAACTAGCCTTTTTAAATTTCCAATCGAATGATCCCTTTTTGAAGTTTCCTACGACAACGTTGTCTATACAAAACCTTATATGCCCCCAGAGCATATAACTTACAACCCTTGCCCTGAGTGTTGTGAGGGAGTTGTCATCCTCAAAGACCTAATTTCCAGAACTTAAAACTATGTTTAATAAAATGAACATGTCAAAATTTTGATTGGATGTGTTTGGGGAAAAGATGGACGTGAGAGGAGGGGTGTAGTTGCCCTCAAATCACTTTTCGACTATTAAAAAGGGCACTAGCCCTTTGAATTTCCAATTGAATGACGCTTTTTTTGAAGTTTCTACGACAACACCTTCTATAAAAACTTTATGTGCCCCCAGGGCATAACTTAAAACCCTTGCCCTGAGGGTTGTGGGGGGCTGTCCCTCCTCAAAACATATTTTCTATTCAGAAATCGACTACGCTGAACAAAATGGCTATCTCAAAATTTTTATTAGACGTGTTTGAGCTAATGTTGGGCGGTGGGGAGGGCTAGTTGCCCTCCAATCACTTTCGACTATTAAAAAGGGTACTAGAACTATCGATTTTCAATCGAAGGAGCCCTCTTTTTAAGTTTTTACGACAACCCCTTCCATATGAAGTGCCTCTCGGGAAAAAAAAAAATAAATAATAAATAAATAAATAATAATAGAACATTGGCGGCGTATGGCCTTTACTATAGGCAACGCTCTAGTTGCCTCTGAAAATTATGCTTCAATCCGATGATTCATGTTTTTGCAAGCCAAGCTTATCACAATAACATCCAAATCATTCCACGCCACCGTGGACCAGTACACACACCTTCCCCCTCCGTCATGCACGTAGCACCACCTTTCATCCCCCCTAGACATTTTCCACCATCTCATTCCGAAAATAAGCATGTGAATCTAAATTAGACACTGATTATAACTTGAACAGTGGAAACTCAGCATTTAATTGCTAGAGTGTGATACTCCAAGCAATTCAACTCATAATGTCATACTATTTACTGCTCTCTGGCACCCTCTGACATCACATCATCGACTCCAAATTGTTTTTCAAACAAATCTTGTCAAAAGTTATGCTTCAATCCGGCGATTAAAGTTTAGCATGGTAACCTCCAAAACCACTTCAAACCACCGTGGAATTACACACCTCCCAGTTCTTCATCCACGTGGCATCAACCACTCATCCCCCCAGGACATTTTCAACCTTCTCATTCCGAAAATAAACTAGTGAATCTAAATTAAAACACTATTTTTACTTGAACAGTGGAACTCGGCATTTTATTGCTAGATTATGATACTCCAAGCAATTCAACCCACAATGCCACACTATTACTGCTATTTGGCATCTTCTGGACATCACATCATCACCTCCAAGACATTTTTCAGACAATTATTGCTAAAAAATTATGTTTCAATCCAGTGATTCAAATTTTGCAAGCTAAGCTTATCATAATACTTCCGCGTGGCATTGAGCAGCGGAACTTGACATTTTATTACCAGTATGTGATGGTCCAAGAAAGTTCACGCCACAGTACTATACTTTTACTGCTCTGCGGCACCTTGCAGCACCAATCATCAACATTTTAAGCGTTCTTCTAGTGTTTGACTACCCTCAATGGATAATATTTTCTATTGCTATTATTTTACGAGGATTTCCAGGCCCTCTGCCACACTATCACTTACTCTGCGGTACCCTCTGACATCTCATCCACTATTCCTAAGACATTTTTCAGTCATTTCTTGTTGAAAACTCTGCTTTCAATCCTTTGGTTCGAGTTTTTTGAGAGCCTGGACTTTCAGAATAACCTCAAAAACACTCCACCCCACCGAGGCATTACGTGCGTTTCCCCGACCATCCACGTAGCATTGAACAACGGAACTTGGCATTTCATTACCAGAACATGATAACCCGAGTAATTCACGCCACAGTGCCCACACTTTTACTGCTCTGTTCCACCCTCTGGACACCCCCTTCATCCTTCCTTAGGACATTTCAAGATATTTCCTCGCTGAAAATAACGCTCTAAAAATCATTGGTTCATGTTTTTGCAACCCAACCCTCCGCTGATACACTGCATCACTTCCCAGCCTGTTTGAAACTATTATTTCCTTTCTGGTACCAGGTACCGTCCTACCATCATTCCTAAGACATTTTAATTGTTTTTAATAAGGTGATAACCGCGCTTCTGCCCCCCCCCCCCCACGGTTACAAAGCTTCCACCTCCAATTCTGGTGGCTTCCAACCGGAACAACTGACTCCAGTTCCATCTATTCCCCCTATGACCCCAACGCCAAATATTGCTCTGGTTGAATCAGTTCAGGATCTTCTGCTTCTTCCCTTCGATTCCATAGTTCGGATTCAGCCAATCCCACTCCAAGGTCCACCAATTCCAAGATTTTGTATACGGCCGCCTCAGTCGTAATCAATGGTTGTTCGTCGAAATTGGTTAGTTTATTCTAAGTTTTCGATCAGCATCTTTTGTAAATTGGAAGAATAAACATCCAGATCATATTTTAAAAATTGCAAATGATAAAGTTATTGTCACATTGAATGCTGACAGTGAGAAATAGTTGAATTATGAAACAAGTGGTAATGGCGATCTTATTGCAAATATATACGTGCATTGTCCTGACACTAGGGAGTTAACTTCCTTCAGAATACCGAGAAAATTCAACACTACTGAAGATGGATATAGTATGATACAATTTCCAGAGATGATAGTGCTCAAAGAGAATGCTAGTCTAAGACTTTCAATTGACGACGAAGGCCAACTTCTTGCTACCGTTGCTGGTAACACATTACCCGTTAAAATATCTTATCGTTATCTTTCTGGCATTAAGATTAGAAAGAACAAAAGAAGAGGACGGGCATATAACAGCATCAATATCATAAGCCATATCCTATCCAGATGTGAAAACTGCGACCTATCTAAAAAAAAATGTCGTAATAGACAATGAAACCACAAGTAAAATAAAAAAAGTACTTGCAAACATTATAGGCACGGAGATTAAAAAGGATTTGATGAAAAACAAACCCAATTCAAATGTCACTAGCGCCATCATGGAAAAGGTGAAGCTGGAGTATTACGAGAAAGTGTCTGCACTAAAAAATATTATCGTTGCATTGAATGCTGAGAAAGAAAAAAAAATAATTATGATATAAGTGTTAGTGACAATAATATTTGAACTGTATTTGTGCGCTGTCTTGATACTAAGGAGTTAAATTTATTTGGAGTATTCAAGAATTTTTACCATCAAAGTGCAGGATATGCGAGAGTAACATTTCCTGAGATGATAATGCACAAAGAGAATGCTAGTCTAAATTTTTTAGTTGGACGACGAAGGACAACTTCTTGCTACCGTTACTTATAACACATTAACTTTTCATAGATGATATCACCATTTTTCTGGCATTACCGTTCAAAAGAAGACAAGAAGAAGCGACAGGCATACCGGTCTAACAGTATCATAAGTCATATCATATCCTAGGTCAAAACTACGACCCATGCAAAAATAATGTAGTAATAGACAATGAAACCGGATGCACAGTAACAAGAGCTTCGAAAGACAATATCAAAAAGGAATATAAAGATGAATTAATGAAAACTAAAGCATCGGCAAACGTTACTGCTACCATCATGGGTTTACCAACAGGTGCAGTCCATGAAGCCGGTATTATCGACCTTAGAATGTGTGACGAGGTTGTTGAAAGCTGCATTTACCCCCAATTTGGGAATATGTGACATCTGGAGAGAAAACATGACGAAGTATTTTATAAGTAGATTTAAGGTGTTCATTTCTTATGATGATATTCAATGCGCAATTATTTCAATAAAATTATTTTATTGCATTATTTTGTCTTGTTTCCATTATTTTTAGGATATGTCATCAACTCCAGCGAAATTCAGAAGAGAACTTGAACTTTTCTAAGCTTCTTTGGAAAAAAAAATCAGAACTAAAATGGAAATTTTCTATTCTTTGGAAAAAATAAGAATCGAACTTTAACTTTCCGTATCTTCTAGGAAAATTTCAGAACAGAAGTTGAACTTTTTTCTTCGTTGAAAAATTCAGAACCAAAGGAGAACTTTTTTCACTTCTTTGAGAAAATTCAGAATGATCTGGTAATTTTCTCTTCTTTGACAAAATTCAGAATTGATCTTGAACTTTTTTTCTTCTTGGAGAAATCCAGAATTAAAACGGAACTTTTCTCTTCTTTGAGAAACAATTTAGAATCGCATTTTAACATTTTTCTCACATGGAAAAATTCAGAAGAGAACTTGAACTTTACTTCTCTTTCTTGAGAAAATACTGAACTTAAGAAAAACTTCCTTCTTCTTTGGGGAAAACTCAGAGCTGAGGCGCAACATTTTTTTCTCTTTTTCGAAAAAATTCAGAATTGGAGTTTAACACTTTTTCTCTTTTTCGGAGAAAATTCAGAATCGAATTTTAACATTTTTCTCTTCTAAGAAAAATTCAGTAGAGAACTTGAGCCTTTCTACTCTTCTTTAAGAAAATTTCGAACTAAAATATGATAAATAATTGTTTATAGCCCTCAAGTGCTAGCATATCCTTAGTCAAAATGGCCCTCAGATGTGTGTGAAAACGGTATTGCAGTGCCACTCTGGTCTCTAGGTTGAATGTTTTCAGGCCTTGAATCTATTAAACCCGAGGAAATAAATGAAAAATATGAAAAACAATTAAAAATACAGGCTAGGTTAGATTAAGTTAGGTTAGATTACGCATCACCAAGATCTGTTCTGGATTTTTTCCATCGAAAATAAAAAAAAAACTATACTACGATGCTGAATTTTTTTCCCCCAAGAAATGAGAAAGTTCCACTTTAATTTCGACGTATCTCAAAGAATTGAAGAAAAGTTCAAGTTCTGTTCTGGACTTTTCCGTAGAGGATAGAAAAATTTATACTTCAATTCTGAATTTCTTCCAAATATATACTGCTGTTTTGAGATTCATCGAAAAAAGTTAAACAGTTCAAATTTGGTTCTGAATTTTTTCGAAGAAGAAAAAATAGTTCAACTTCTCTTCTGAATTTTTCCATAGAAGAGAAAAATGTTAAGGTTCGAAACTGAATTTTTTTCCAAAGAAGAGAAAAAGTGTTAAGCTCTGATTCTGAATTTTACCGAAGGAGAGAAAAAAATGTTACATCTCTGTTCTGAGTTTTCCCCAAAGAAGAAAAAGTTCCACTTAAGTTAGATATTTTCTCAAACAAAAGAAGAAAAGTTCAATTTCTAATAAGAAATTTTTCATGGAAGAGAAATGTTATACTTTGATTCTGAATTTTTCCCAAAGAAAAGAAAAATTCCGTTTTGATTCTCAATTTTTCCAGTAGAGAAAAAAGTTCCAGATCCATTCTGAATTCTCTCAAAATTGAGACAAAAGTTCCAGATCAATTCTGAATTTTCTCAAAGAAGAGTAAAAAGTTCCACTTCGGTTCTGACTTTATCAAAGAAGAAAGAAAGTTCAAGTTCTGTTCTGTATATTTTCCTAGAAGATACGGAAAGTTAGAGTTCAATTCTGATTTTTTCCGAAGAACACAAAAGTTCCATTTCAATTCTGATTTTTTTCCAAAGAAGTGTAGAAAAGTTGAAGTTCGCGTCTGAATTTTGCTTGAGTTGATAACGTAACCTAAAAATGGTGAAAACAAGACAAAGCAAAGCAGTAAAATATTTTTATTGAAATAATTGCGTGTTGAAAATCATCATAAGAAATGAACACCTTAAATCTAGTCATAAAAATACTGCGTCATGTTTCCTCTTCAGATGTCACATATTCCCATTTTTGGGATATACACAACTTTTAACAGCATCATCATACATTTCATGGTCGATAATACTGGCTTCATGGACTGCATCTGATGGTAAACCTATGATGGTAGCAGTAACGTTTGCTGATGCTTTGATTTTCATCAATTCATCTTTATATTCCTTGGTGATATTGTCTTTCAAATTCCTTTTTATTTTACATGCGATTTCATTGTCTATTACAACATTAGTTTTTCATACTTCGCAGTTTTGACACTTGGATATGATATGACTTAAGATACTGGATGAGTGGTATGCCTGTCTTATTCTTCTTGTCTGCTTTTGAACGGCAATGACAGAAAGAAGGTGATTTGATCTATCAACGGGTAATGTGGCACTATCAACAGTAGCAAGAAGTTGGCCTTCGATGGCAACTAAATGATTTAGACTAGCATTCTCTTTGAGCACTATCATCTTGAGGAATGTTATTATCGCATATCCATTGCTTTGACGATAAAAACTCCTGGATACTCAAAAGGAATTTAATTCCTTAATGTCATGACAGCACTCACATCTATTTCCAATAAGATCGTCATTGACACTTATTTCATAATTCAAATATTTCTCTTTCTCAGCATTCAATGCTGCGATAGCTTTATTATGTGCACACGCTTTCTCGAAATACTTCACTTTCACCTTTTCCATGATAGTGTTAGTGACATTTGCCTGAGGTATGTTTTTACATCAAATCCACTTTAATATCCATGCCAATAGTTCTTGCTAGTGCTTTTTTATTTTACTTGCGGTTTCATTGTCGATTACGACATTATTTTTACATAGGTCACAGTTTTGACATCTGGATATGATTATGGCTTATGATATTGATGCTGGGGTATACCCATCTTCTTCTTGTCTTCTTTTAATTGTTAATACCATAAAGATGACGATAAGATCTTTCAACGGGTAAATTGTTACCAGAAACGGTAGCAAGAAGTTGGCCTTCGTCGTCATCTGAAAGTTTTAGGACTAGCATTCTCTTTGAGCACTATCATATCTGAAAATTGAATTATACTATATCCACCTTCATTAGTGTTGATTTTTTTCGGTATTCCAAAAGACGTTAACTCCCTAGTGTCATGACAATGTACGTATACATTTCCAATAAGATCGCCTCTAGCACTTGTTTCATAATTCAATTATTTCTCACTGTCAGCATTCAATGTGGCAATAAATTTATCATATGCACACATTTTCTTGGAATATTTCATTCTCAATTTTTAAAATATGATCTAGATGTTTATCCTTCCAATTCAAAAAAGATGCTGGTTGAAAACTTAGAATAAACTAACCAATTTCAAAAATCAACCATAGATTACCACTGAGGCAGCCATATACAAAATCTTGGAATTGCTGGAACTTGGAGTGGAATTGGCTGAATCGGAGTTTTGGAATCGGAAGGTTAAGGCGGGAGGGTCCGGAACTGACTCAACCGGAGCCATATTTGGAGTTGGGGTCGGTTGTACTGGGTTAGAAGCCAGCAGAATTTGAGGTGGAAGCGTTGTGATAGGGGGGGGGGGCAGAAGCGGAGTTATCACCCTATAAAAAAATTATCTTGAAATTTCTTAGGAATGATGGTAGGGTGGTTGTTTGGGCCAGAGGGGGAATAATAGTGTAACACAATCTTGGAATTGATATGGTGTATCAGGGGAGGGTTGGGTTAAAAAAACATGAAACCAATGTACAAAGTGCTTTATTTTCAGAGAGGAAATATATTGAAATGTCATAGGAATGATGAGTGGAGTGTCAGAGGGTGCCAAAGAGCATTAATAGTGTGGCACTATGGCTTGAATTACTTGGAGTGTCACGTTCTGGTAATGAAATGCCAAGTTCCACGGTTCAATGCTATGTGGATGGTATGGGGCTGGCGCGTAATACCGCGGTAGTGTGGAGTGTTTTGGAGGCTACTATGAAATTCCAGGCTCTCATAAAACTCGAATCAAAGGATGCAGAGCATAATTTTTAACAAGAGATGTCTAAAAATGTCTTAGAAATAGTGATGAGATGTCAGAGGGTGCCGCAGAGCAGTATTAGTGTGGTATAGGCCCTGAAAATCCTTGGAAAATTATATCAGTAGAAACAATATCCATTGAGGCTGTTCAAACGCTTAGAAGACGGTTAAAATATTGATGATGGGTGTCTCAAGGTGCCGCAGAGCTTTGAGTGTGTAGTACTGTGCCGTGAATTACATAAACCATCACGGTCTTGGTAATGAAATGCCGAGTTCCGTTTTTCAGTGTCACGTGGATGGTAGGGGGACAGGCCTGTAATATCGCGGTGGTGGCATTGGCATTGTGGCATGAATTGCTTGGAGTATCACACTCTAGCAATGAAATGCCAAGTTCCGCCGTTCAAGTAAAACAGTGTTTAATTTAGATTCATAAGCTTATTTCCGATGGGAAGAGGTTGAAAGTTTACTAGCGGGGGTGACGATGCGGGGGGTGCCAGGTGGAGACGGACGGGAATGTGGTGTAATGCCACGGTGGTTTGGAGTGTTTTGGAGGTTATTATGATAAGCTTTGCGTGCAAAAACGTGAATCACCGGATTGAAGCACTATTGTTGAAAAGAAATGTCTGAATAATGTCTTGGAGGTAATGATGTGATGTCAGAGGTTGCCATAGAGCAGTAATAGTGTGGCATTGTTTGGCAAATTACTTGGAGTGTCACACTGTAGCAATAAAATGTTGAGTTCCGCTGTTCAAGTAAAAACAGTTTTTAATTAAGATTCACTTGTTTATTTTCTGAACGAGAAGGTTGAAAATGCCCTGGGGGGGGATGATGAGGTGTGATGCCACGTGGATGACGGAGAGGGGGGGGGGTGCGTAATGTCACGGGGGTATGGAGTGTTTTTGAGGTTATTATGATAAGCTTGGCTTGCAAAAAACTTGAATCATCGGATTGAAGGATAATTTTTGACAACGACGGTCTGAAAAATATTTCGGAGGTGATAATCTAATTTCAGAGGATGCCACAGAGCAGTAATTGTATGGCATTGTCGAGTAAATTGCTTGTTGTATCCACATCCTAGCAATGAAATGCTGAGTTCCACTGTTCAACTAATAACAGTGTTTAATTTAGACTCACATGCTTATTTTTGGAATGAGAAGGGTTGAAAATGACCTAGGGGGGTTGATGAGGGGTGGTGCCAAGTGCAATGACGGACGGGAGGTTTGTAATTTTACGGTTGTGTGGAGTGTTTTGGAAGTTATTGATGATAGGCTTGGCATGCAAAAACTTGAATCATCGGATTGAGCATAATTTAAAACAATGTCTGAAAAATGTCTTGGAGGTGATGATGTGATGTCAGAGAGGCAGTCAATTAATGTCGTTATGGTGTGTGAATTGCTTGGAGTATCATGTTATACAGCTTAAAAGTTGAGGTGGAAGCATTAAAACGGTTTTTTACCGTGGAGGGGGGGGGGTGGGGGCTGAAAAATCTAACTTGCACTCAAACAAACGGACTCCCGGAAATACCTCAATAGTGCCTACAAATCTGTATCTAATATCAACCCTGCCCTCTGAAAATGATTGCTAGGGAGGTGGGGGGCAGCCGTATATTGTCACGATGGTGTGAAATATTTATAAAGTTTAACTCAAAGAAAACGGGGGTATTTTTCTTAAAAGCTCTTAATATGGCTTAAATTTAACTCTAATATCAACGCGCCCTCTGGAAATGATTACTAGGAGAGGGAGAGGTGTATTGTCATGATGGTGTGAAATCTAACATCCCATTCAAAGGAAACGATGCATTTCCGTTAAAAACATTTTAATAGGGCTTAAATTTGCTCCTAATATCATCCATATACCCTGGAATCGCATGCTAGGATACCAGACTTTCGATAATACACGGTTCTCTTTTTGAATATATTAAGATAATGCTTTTTTCCTCTTTTATTTTTTGTTTGTCGGGTTTTTTAAACCTCTTGTTTTCATTGTTTTGATATTGTTTGGTAAATTTTTTTGAAATTAATAAAACTTTGTTTACAGAGTCTGTGTTTTTAAGATTTATGGTTTAGGATGACCAAGGTGCGTACACAATTTAAGCACCTCTTAGTCTTTATCGCTATAAATACACTTGGAGTAATTTTGTTCTAAAAAATTAAATATTTCCTTTGCGCGTTTCGCATCATCGATGTAACACTTGCCTGGAGAAGGACCTGACACGAGCTCGGAATCCTGCCAGATGTGTCATTGAAACAAGAGGACAGAGGTACTCATTCAGTCTCTGACCAGTTCACATCTTAAAATAAAAAGTACATTTCATGGATTAATTTTTTACTTGTGGATAAACCTAGGCACGGAGCCAATTGATTTTGCGTAAAAGAAATTATTAAGCTAAAATCTGATTACACAAGTGACTTGCATGTGATTACGGCTTAAGGATTATTTATGGATTGTGGCTTTGGATTAGTATTCAGCACTATTATCATCTGAATCGTGCATTGAAATACTTGGACTACTCGCAATTACTTGAAATTATTTGCAAATTACTGGATTAATTGGCCCACTCAAAGATAAGTAATTATTTATTTTCAGTGCTACGCTCATGTCGAAATTCAAGCCTTTTGACATTGTTCTCGCTAGTTTCAAAAGTTACCCCCCTTGGCCAGCAATTGTTTTGCAGTCAAAAAGTGGTGCTAAAGGATTATGGAGATATACAGTTTTTTGCTACGGCGATCATTCTGAGCACCAAGTGGCAGAGTCTAATTTGAAATTACTTTCGGATAACCCTAGTGCTCGCAAAAGAACGGAAAAAGATGTTGGTAAAGCATTTACCGAATTAGATTCGTTTCCAGACATTTATAAATCGTCATCACCTACTTATCTAGCATTAAACCCAGCGAGCGTTATTGCAGAAGACTCACTGGCACCTAGCCTAATCCTGCAAAAAATAGCTTTTACCCAGGATGAATTAAATCGGACACAAGTGAATCTTACAGCTGAGATTTCCCGTCAAGTTAAGGCTAAACTATCAGACCCTGATACAGCAAATCAAGCAATTGATATTATAGTAAAAAAAATTCATGATGCTATTTCCATTGATTACAACCCAAAATTCCAAGAAATAGAAAAATCACTCAAAGGACTATTTGCAATGGTTAAAAGCTTGGAAAGTAGGATTTTGTCATTGGAATCGAAAGTGGATGATTTTGAACAAGAAAAGATGTTGGATTGCTTAGTGATGAATGGAGTAAGGCAGAGGCCTGGAAATGATCTAAAGAAAGAAGTATCGGTTATCATTAAAGACAAGATGCTGGTCCCTGGTTTTGAAGTTAATAATATTGTAAATGTTTATCGATTTAGTTTGAATGACTCTAACGATCAATCTAAAGTGTCTCCAGTGCTAATACGCTTCAAAAATGTGGAATTAGCTCGAGTTGTTTTCAAAGAAAAGACTAAACTAGCAAAGAGTGGAATATTTTTATCAGAATCGCTAACAAAAAAGCGTCGTGAAATTTTAAATGCGGCAAGAGATTGCTTCGGTAAATTTAATGTATGGACTGACCGCGGGCAAATTTTGGCCAAACCACCTGGTCAATCAATGATACGAAAGATTCGATCATTCGCGGATTGTGCTTAGATATTTTTTTTTTTTTTTTTTTTTTTTTTTTTTTTTTTTTTTTTTTGTGCATGTATATTTTATGATTTAATGCCATATCTAAAATCGATTGTCTTTTTTTTACTGGCAAATTAGAAACGCCCCCAGTTGTAGGACGGCTTTTTGAGCTTGAAAATAACCCGTTAGATGTTTTAAGCATTATCAATAATTCTATCGGACATGTCAACAGTGATTTGACCACAGTGAACCACACAGTAATAAGTAAATATGTTTCTAGTCTGAGGGAGGCTGTCAAGCGGGATGGATATTTTTCAGTGCTCCAGTTGAATATCCAGGGTCTTTGTTCTTCAATTGACCATCTAAAACAGATTGTTTCTGATGGGCTACCTGACGTTGTTGGTTTATGCGAGACTTTTTTAGATTCTAAAAATGATATGCTTTTGGATTTGCAAGGTTATAAAATGGAACGACTGAATCGACAAAAGATGGCCAAGGGTGGTCTTGCTTTGTATATTTCTAATAATCTCCCATATTCTCTTAGAATGGATTTATCCAGAAATATCGAAGGTGTCTTTGAGTCACTTTTCGTAGATATTAAATGTGGAGGTAAGGATTTAATTGTTGGTATTATTTATCGATCTCCTAGTGGCTCTATTCCACTGTTTCTACACACCCTTAATGATCTACTGGATACCATCCTAAAACAGTCGACTGAATTAATTATTATGGGAGATTTTAATATAAACTTGATGGATATAAAGTCTTCTGTATCTTTGGATTTTCTGTCGTCCATGCTTGCCGCAGGTACTTTACCTTCTGTATGTATCCCATCTCGCATAACAGAGAGTACGTCATCTCTGATTGACAATATTTTCTGTACGGCCACCTTGATCCAAAATTATGTTTTAGTGAGCGACATTTCCGATCATTTCCCTGTTTACTCTAGATACTGTTTTGATAAACTGACTATTGAGAGGACTTGTGAGTCTGGTAAGAGGCCTTTTAGGTTTGGTGAAGTGGAATTGATGCTTCTTAGGTCAAGATTGGCAGAAATTTCTTGGGGTGGTTTTGAGAGTGATTCTGATTTTTGTAATTTATTTGATACTTTTTATGAGTCTATTAAAGACGCTGTTCTTGATATTTGTTCTGTTTCACCTTCTAATCGTAAGTCTAAGAATGCTTTTCCTCTAAATCCTTGGATGACCCCTGGTCTCCTTAGGAGTTGTAGGAGAAAAAATAATCTCTGGAGGGCCTTTAAGTCTGCTAGCCCTTCAATGAAAGCTATTTGCTTTCAGCGATTTAAAATTTATAGGAATATTTATAATTCTGTGTGTCGAAAGGCCAAGTCCCAGTATTATTTTAATTGTTTTTCAGATTGTGGTAAAGATATACGAAAAACTTGGCAGGTTATAAATTCTGTGCTTAGGCCCTCTTTTCAGTCTCCATCAACCCCTTCTTTTTTGGATCTCGATGGCAAAATCATCGAAGGTGAACTGAATGTTCAAGATGCATTTACTTCATATTTTGCGAATATTGGTAAAAGGACCGCTTCGGCTGTTGGTTCTTCTCCTTCAGGATCCAACTTCAGGTCTTATCTTGGGCCACCTTGTATGAAGTCAATGTTTTTGGAACCAGCGACGGAGAAAGAAATAGCTAAAATTGTTATGGGATTGAAAAATTGTTCGTCGTCTGGCCCTGATAATATTCCTACTAAAGTAATTAAGTTCATACTTCCTTCCATTATTTATCCCTTAACAAAACTTATTAACCTCTCCTTTCAGCATGGTATTTTCCCGAGTAGTCTCAAGCGTGCTCGAGTCATCATATTATATAAGGGGGGGGACACGAAATGATCCAGCCAACTATCGGCCAATTTCTTTGTTGTCTGTGTTTAGCAAAATATTTGAGAAGGCGATGCTTTCTCGTCTTAATAATTTTCTTACTTCTAAAGATTTTTTTCACAATTTTCAATTTGGTTTTCGAGCAAATCATTCGACTGAGCATGCTTGTGCAGTTTTACTGAATTATCTTCACTCTGCCATAGATTCCCATTTGATTCCTGCTGCTTTGTTTCTGGATGTTCGTAAAGCCTTTGATTCTTTAACCCACAGTGTTCTTCTATTTAAACTTTCTCATTTTGGCGTAAGAGGTAGTGCGTTTTATTGGTTCAAGTCTTTCTTGTCTGGTAGAATAATTTCTGTTGATCCACTTTTTCGCTCACCATCAAGTGTTGACCAGGGGGTCCCTCAAGGGTCAGTTTTAGGGCCGGCACTGTTTTTAATTTATATAAATGACCTAATTTTTGCAGTTAGAAATAAAAATCCTCTTTATTGCTGTCGTCTATGTCATCCAACAGTCTCCCTTACCCACAACTATAGTTTGCATACCTCGGATTCTCTTGTTACTTTTGCCGATGATACCACCCTTATTACTTCTGGGAGAACAGAGGATGAGGTTCGTACAAAGTTAGTGGACCTCTTTGAGAGAGTTTCAATTTGGTTTGATGCTAACTCTCTTGCCTTAAATGTTTCTAAAACTAGTTTTTAGTTTTTTCTCGTATATCCCAGGCTTGTCCTCAATTATCTGAAATTCATATATCCAAAGGCTTTATTAGTAGACCAAAGGATGGCCATGTCCGTTTCCTAGGTATCCTCCTAGATGAAAATTTATCTTTTAAACACCATATTGATTTGATTAAAATGAAGGTATGCAGAAACCTCGGTATTCTAAGAAAACTAAAACATATCTTTCCAGGGCCAATTCTAAGAATCCTATTTCATAGCTTAATTCATTCTTATGTTTCCTATTGTTCAGTCATATGGATGTCTACTTTCCCTTCTTTTCTCAAACCGCTTTCGAATACTTATGATAAAGCTATAAATCTTATCCAGGATGTAAATCGTTCGGCAACTAAACCGTTACTTGATATTAAAAAACTTTATATTCTTTCCTGTGCGTCTTTCGCTTTTCTTCAGCTCCATGGTGATATTCCTAGGTCCCTTAGATTTACGTCTTCTTTTGTATCTGATCGGTCAAATTATCAACTCCGTAGTTCTCTAAATATCCAAATTCCCCATACACCAACAATAAGATCCGATTTTAATCCTCTTGTTGCGTGTCATTTGACATGGAACACCCTTCCCGATTCGGCTCGAGAATGCCACTCGTTTGGCACCTTCAAAAGACTAGTAAAAATATTTGTTTTCATGTGATTAATTTTCTTTACTTTTGCCTGCTGCCAATAGTTTTTTTTCATTTAATTGTTTTTTTTTTTTTTTTTTTTATTTTTTTATGTTTTATATAAGATGTTGTGATTCACTGTAGTTTGATAAAGCTTATTTAGTGAACTCTCCTTATGTTTTTATTTTTTTTTTTTCTTTTCGTTTTTATTAAGCAAATGCTTTACATGTTAAAAGTTCAAATGCTTATGTTTATATGTTTAATATTAATGTTATGTTTATATTGTTTAAATCTTAAGCGTTTTAAATGTTTAATGTTTATTTGATCTTTTCATAATCCCCCTCCTACAGGCCATGGAGCCTTTGTGGGGAGTTGCAGATTGTTATGTAATTATTTTACTGGTATATGGAAAATAAATCTATCTATCTATCTATCCTATTCTAAGTCCCAGCAAGGACAAAGAGCTAAAGACTAAAAATGGGAAATGTTTTTGGTACATTTTCGGACACAAAAAAATAAAATGCCATGTCAACACGCTGAACTGTTTTTATACTGGAAGAAATAATAGAATACTAGGGAGCCTGCCAGGGATGATATGACGTCAGAGGTCTGTCATAGAAAATCCCATGTTACTTTTCCTATCTGACCGTTTAAAGGCGAGGGTGTGTCGTGACGGTCAGAATTCCTGTCATAGAAAATTCCCATTTTAATTGTCCATTTTAATATGACCGTTTAAAAGGCGAGGGTGTGTCGTCAAAGTCAGAGGGCTTTCCAATGAAATCCTATGTTGATTTTCCTATCTGGCTGTTTAAAGGTTAGGGTGTGTCTTGACGTCAGAGGGCTGTCATAGAAATCTACCATCTGGAAATAGGGCTCCCATGGGAATCTTGCTAGGGATGCCGTGGACGTCAGAGGGCTCCTGTGGGAATCCCAGGTTAATTTTTTTATCTGACCGTTTTAAAGGCAAGAGTTGTGTTGTTTTGTTAGAGGGCTGTCACAGGAATTCTGTGGGAAAACTGCTATGGATATCGTGACGTCCGAAGGCATTTCGTAGAGCTCCTATGGAAAAAGGGAGGGCATGTTGCAGAAATGGCTAGGGCCGATACTACTCTTGTCAGTTGCTATTGATAAAAGCTGAAACTAATTTCAGCTCTTCTATATGGTGTGTGTATATATTCAAACAAAGTTTAACTGTTCTATCTTTAATGGTTTTGGAAGACAATAATAACTATTTAATCCCTTTCAGAATATCTGCTTTGTTCTTAAAAATCTTCTAACATAAAAAAAATTTATATATGCTCTCAATTTATAAAAGAATTTAATTTATCAAAATTATCAAAGATTATTATCAAAAATTATCAAAAATTATCAAAAACAATTTATCAATTTATCAAAAGGTACAAGTTTTATTACCAAGTTTTTTGTTTTTAATGAAAGTACTATTGGGCCTTCTGGGGATATTTGTGCCACAGTCTTACTTAAGGGAACAAAGAGCCACATGCGGCTCCGGTGCCGCACTTTGCCGACCACTGCTCTAAACTATTCATCCTGGTGAAAATTAATACCCGGACAATTACCCTTAACAACTCCACGTGTAAATTGAGACGAAAAAGAGCAAGCAAGACATATAAAAAGAATTTGTATAGAAATTCTGACAAAAAATATTTCTGAGACCACATTGGCTAATCATGATAAAACATAAAATCGCAAAGAAAGGAAGAAATCGAGGACAATAAACAGCCCAGTGAAAAAAATTAAAAACTATGCAAATAATTCGGTCAAGACCTTCACTTGGACCATCCTCAGTGCAGAATAAAACTGATAACTATATAAAAAACCAAACTTTAAAGCAAAACACAAAACCAAAATAAGATGACCCTTTCTGAGTATCGTCCGCTTTGCCTTTCTTCAATGCCCTTTCCACCGTTCCTCAGAAGGGTCGCCCTATTTTAGTTGTCTGTTTTGTTGTAAGGTTTTTTTTTTTTATATTTTTATCAGTTTTATTCTGCACTGAGGGCGGTCAAGTGGAGAGGTTTCGATCGAAATATTTGCATAATTTTTGAATTTTTTCTTTTGCTCCTTATTGTCCTAGCTTGTTTCCTTTCTTCGCGATTTTATGTTTTAGGAATTTGGCTTCTTAGAATGCTTAGACTCCTGAATACTTTGTGTGGGACACTGACTAGAATTGTTTGTAAGATATCTGCATAGACCAGGCTGTGGAAAGTAGGGACCTTGGATATCAGGACCCAATGCAAAACCATCTAGTTATCCAAGTTATCGATCATGACATCATTCTGATTTCAAACAAGATATATTATCTGCATATTTATGGAATTTATTCATTTTTTTAAATAGCTATGAGCTCAAAGGGCTGAATAGAAAGATAATTCCTTCCTCGAGACATTCCCTATCATATTGCCCAAGTGATTTGTTGTTGAGACTTTTCGGCTTTAATAATTAAATGGTCATCTTGTAATTTTTAACCAATGATGTTTGTAACTCCAGGATGACAAAGGAGTGCAAAATGATCCAGGATCATTTGATCATTTGCTCTTTTTGATGAGTCCTCCCCCCCAAGAAAAGATAGAGGGGGATTTGAAAGACTTAAAGATGGACGGAACATCCCTCCATTCCATTCTGTCCAATTCTTGCACAGCTTATGATTTAGCTATACAGGTTGGACATGGGTAGTATTTGAGGAATGTGGTATTGAGTATACGGAATTTGATCCGCACGATGGTCGATTTAAATAAGGTTGAATTGTCTGGCGATTTTATTACACACCTACGCTGCGTATGGCTGGATAGCGTGGAGGGTTGTATAACCAAAGCTGAATTTAAGCCTACGCCAGATACATTAGCATTGTATGAATTTTTCTATTATGATTGGAAATTTATTTGTTTATTTAAAGCTCTTGTATTTTACTGACGAACTTATTTACATACTCCCTTTTCGATGAAAACCAACAGTTTAATTTTAACCTAAGAAATTATCCCTCTATTGACTAGTACTAATGTGCACCTTTTTATGACACAATAATTAAATTAATTATCCAATTTTTCTGGAAGGCAACTTTGAGAATCATTATCTATATCATAATTTCTGCTATAAATGCCACCTTAGCCGTTGATATTTTATATATTTACTACAATGAATTCTGGAAGAGAAATGCCGGAACTTGATGTATGTTGGAGAATACCAGATTAGTGCTTTGACGTCAGCACGTTGAATTTCTTATCAGAAAGGGATCTTATTGTACCCCCGGTGGAATTACAGTTTATAGAAGTGTAGGCAAGCTTTTCCTTGTCATGAAGACTAACATGAACAGATCCTTATCTATTCAAAAACTTTTGGAAGTTTCGATCCTAGTTTCTTAAAGAAAAAGTTTTAATCATACAGAGAAGATTTAAAGCACAAAGAAGAACTGACAATCTGATCATACAAAGCGGATCTTTTTCCAAACTTAATTGATCTTTCATTTTAATTTCAAAGATTTCCAGAACGTTCAATTGGAATATTCTTTTTTTTTCTTCGCTTTGATCGAAATTATGCATATTCCTTTCCTGGAGAATCTTTTCGTCAAAATATCTGAATTTTGTCATTTTTATTATCCAGAGCTTGCTCCTTTGATTACAGGTTCTGCTAAAGAAACAAGAATTTAATCTAGAACCAAATATACGGGCTCAAAATTTTAAGCAGTGAAATTCAATTTTTAATTGAATTGAAGATTTAATTTCAATAGCTTTTGAAAAAAATTATTATCCCGACAACTAAATTACTTGATCAATACACGCATTTATGAATGTAGGAACGAGGGAGGGGGATCATTACTTGGCTTTTAAAATCGAAAGAGAACATCGAAAGATTAACCCCTATCACTTGCCGATATATGACCCGCCACACCCTAACCAAATAATATTAGGTCTCTTTCAATACTTTCTTTTTTCGGTTTTTCTTTGAAAATTCTATCTGCAATGAAGCTCAATGTAGAAGACAAGTTCTGGTAGTCTCTGAAATCAAATTTGTTTTACTCTGTATATGTAAATTTTCGACACATAACAGTTATATGGGCTTCTCAAAAGTCATTTTTGATTATACCCAATTTTGAGCTGATCGCCCTAGGGAAATAAAAATTTCACCAAAATACATTTTCTGTATTCCCCAAAAACTCCACAAGAAATACGTTCTCTCGATCCTTTTCTTTTACATCCCGTTGAACACAGAGCAATGTATTGAACAGCTGTATTTACTGAGTGTATTGAGTCAATTCGTGGGAGATGACTTCCTCTCACTCTCTAGATTTTTCTGCCTAGGAAAAATCCGTTTTTTTTTCTATTTAATTTGAAACAATTGGAAAAATAACGAAATTGCCTCCTTCTAGATTTTGAAAATATGTTTCCATTCCCTCCCCTAAATTTCTGTGAAATGGTGCCTCTGGTAGGAAATGCCATTTTGATGAAATCTTCTTTTATTCTTGAGTTCTGTGTCAATGTACATTATTCATTTGCGAAAAATGATCTTCGGCTTTTACATGCCTTTGTGTAGTTTAGCTTTGAGTAGAGAACGGGTTTAAGTAGCCACTGCAATCTGAAATAGAAATTTTAAGTTCGTATTTATTTGAACACAGAACAGTATTCTGAGAAGCCAATTTTATGAAGTCTCCTTTTCGTTTTTTTTTTTTTTTGTCAATGGTCAAGACTAATTTTGAGTTTTATACTATTATACGGGTAATCTCAAAAATACAATTTGAGAAAAATATCTGGGATTTTAGCTACTGAGTTATTTTAAGCAGATTTGGCCCATTTCACACTGAAAATAAAAGTTAAACATACTATCCATTTTCAAACACAAAAAACAAGTAGCCTATTTACAAGTCCTGGATATATATGTTCCATAAAAGTGATCCCTGAAGTAAAACAAGAATAGACTTTTTGAGAATTATTTATAGCTTGTTTTATGGGCTTGGTCAATGTAGCCGCTCGGCGGCCAATATAATATAATTATATCTGCCCGAACACAGAGACATTAGGCTGATTTTGCAACGGAGCTCTGGCAAAGCTCCTGGTTCATCTCTTGGGGATCTGCTTAAGAGATTGCTTTGATTTGACAGCTTGTTTTTTATTCCTGGAGTAGTAGGTTACGTAATTTAACTTCCAAACCATAATTAAA
Organism: Artemia sinica; assembly: GCA_027921565.1. NCBI lineage: Eukaryota > Metazoa > Arthropoda > Branchiopoda > Anostraca > Artemiidae > Artemia > Artemia sinica. The sequence goes on from CM051262.1 coordinate 60,914,985, forward strand.
TAGTATACTAAATAAGCTTAAAGGACTGCAGACCTATCTGGGTTGTGAGCTTCACCACTCCCTCCTGAAATCCTAAATTTTCGTTAATTACTTGGCAGATCTTATTCGAATTATCAAAATAAAGTTCGTTTATTTTATCATCCCCCCTCAGTGAAAATAAATTGGCACGTACCAGCAACAAGCATCAAAATGAAAAAAAAATTTCCCCCCCTGGACCCACCTTGAAACTAGTCAAACTCAAAACGCACGATTTCTGATATTTTTCTTTTGACTGATACACGATAGTGGAGTTTTCTAGGGCGGAACCTCATTTTTGTCTGTGTTGCCACAAAGAACCATCAAAACAATAAACCAAACTAGTTAATTTGACTTAACAATGGTTTTCGTCCGTAAAAGTTTAAACATAAGGAGTTTACTCAAAATTTTAAACTTAAATATTTTATCTGCCCTTAAATTAGAACTAGCGTCCTTATAAAAATTACGTTTTTGTTTGTTATTGGACCTTTAACTTTTGCTTTGGCTTGTCTTTTGTCATTATGAGAAACATGACTCCAAACTTCTTTTTTTTTTTACAGAGGCTGATGCAGTATCAGGTTTCTTGGCTAACGTCCTTATAAAACTCTAATGTCTGTGTTTATAGCTATTCATTAAAAAAAAAAATCGAAAAAAATTTCAAAAAAGTAAGAACTTCATTAAGCCAAAAATGAACAAAAATAGAATCAAACAATCTACCAAGCATACAACTACAACAAATCATCATAATAAATAAATTTTTTATATCCTCAAAGACATAATTTCCAGACCTTTCAACTACGTTGAACAAAATGGCTGTCTCAAAACTCTCATTGGATGTGTTGGGAGAAATGATAGGCGTGACAGGGGGTTAGTTGCCCTCCAATCACTTTCAACTAATAAAAAAGGCACTAGTCCTCTCAATTTCCAATCGAATGAGCCCTTTTTAAAGTTTCCATGACAGCGCTTTCTATAAAAACCTTATATGCCCCCAGGGCATAACTTAGAGCCCTTGTCCTGAGGGCTGTGGGGGTTTGTCATCCTCAAAGACCTAATTTCCAGAACTTCTAACGTTGCCCTCCAATCACTTTGGACTATTAAAAAGGGCACTGGTCCTTTCATTTTCCAATCAAATGAGCCCTTTTAGAAGTTTCTATGATCACCCTTTCTGTATGAACCTTAAATATCCCTAAGGTATAACTTAAAACCCTTGCCCTGAGGCCTCTGGGGGCTGTTATCCTCAAAGACCTAATTTCTTTACTTTTCAACGACGTTGAACAAAATGTCTATCTCAATTTTGATTGAATGTGTTTAGGGAAATAGAGGGCGTAGAAGAGGGGTTAGCTGCCCCCAATCACTTTCGGCAATTAAAAAAGGCACTAGCCCTTTCAATTTTTAATTGATTGAATCCTTTTCGAAGTTTCTAAGACAACTCTTTCGATACGAAGAACCCTGGTCTAAAGGGAAAAAACAACGCTATTGCGCTGCCTATGACAAGGGCACTAGCCCTCTCAATTCTCAATTGAATAAGCCCTTTTTGAAGTCTCTACGAAAACACTTCCTATGAAAACCTGATATGCCCCCAAGACATAACCTAGAGCTCTTGTCCTGAGGGCTGTGGGAGGGTTGTCATTCTCAAAGAGCTAATTTCCAGAAACCTTTAACGCTGCCCTCCAATCACTTAGACTATTAAAAAGGGCACTAGTCCTTTCAATTTCTAATCTAATGAGCAATTTGAGAAGTTTTTACGATCACCCTTTCCATATAAACCTTAAATACCCATAAGGCATAATTTAAAACCCTTTTCCTTAGGGCTCTGGGGGGGGGGCTTTTATCCTCAAATACCTAATTTTTGGACTTTTAAAATACGTTGAACAAAATGGCTATCTCAAATTTTTGATTGGAGGTGTTTAGGGAAACGGTGGGTGTGGGAGGGGGGCTAGTTACCTCCAGTCACTTTCGACAATTAAAAAGGACACTGGCCCTTTCAATTTTGAATTGATTGAGTCCTTTTCGAAGCTTCTAGGACAAATTCTTCGATACGAAGAACCCTGGTGTAAAATAAAAAAAAAAAACAGCGCTATTGTGCTGCCTATGATAAGGGCACTAGCACTCTCAATTCCCTATCGAATATGCCGTTTCTGAAGCTTCTATGACAACATTTTCTATAAAAACTTTATATGCCCCAAGGCATAACTTACAACCTTTGCCCTGGGGGCTCTTGGGGGTTTGTCATCCTCAAAGACATAATTTCTGGACCTTTCAGCTGCGTTGAACAAAATAGCAATCCAAAAATTTGATTGAATGTGTTCGGGGAAATGGTGGGCGTGAGAGGGGGTTAGTGCCTCCAATCACTTTCAACGTTAAAATTGGCACTAGCCCTTTAAATTTTTAATCGAATGAGCTCTTTTTGAAGTTTTTTGCGACATCGCCTTCTATAAAAACCTTGTATTCCTCCATGGTATAACTTACAACCCTTGCCCTGAGGGCTGTGGGTCATCCTCAAAGACCTAATTTCCAGAACGTTTAACTACATTGAAACAAATTTATATCTCTAAATTTTGATTAGATATGTTTGGGGAAATGGTGGGTGTGAGAGGAGGGTTAGTTCCCTTCCGATCACTTTCGACTATTAAAAAGGGCGCTAGTCCTTTCAATTTCCAATCGAATGAGTCCTTTTTGAAGTTTCTACAACAACGTTCTCTAGTGAAAACCTTATATGCCTCCCAGGACAAAACTTATAACCCTTACCCTGAGGGCTGTGGAGGGGCTGTCGTCCTCAAAGACCTAATTTTCAGAACTTTTAACTACGTTGAACAAAATGACTATCTCAAAATTTTGAATGGATGTGTTAGGGAAAGAGTGGACGTGAGAGGGGGGTTAGTTGATCTTCAATCACTTTCGACAATTAAAAAGGACACTAGCCCTTTCAATTTCGAATCGTATTAGCCCTTTTTGAAGTTTCTACGATAACGCTTTCAATAAAACCTCATATTCCCCTGGGCATAACTTACAACCCCTGCCCTGAGGGCTTTGGGCGGAGTGTCATCGTCAAAGACATCATTTCTGGATTTTTCAACTACATTGAACAAAATTTCTATCTCAAAATTTGATTGGATGTGTTTGGGGAAATGGTGGGTATGAGAGGGGTGTTAGTTTCCTTTCAATCACTTTTGGCTATTAAAAACGGCACAAGCCCTTCTAGTTTCCTATCAAATGAGCCCTTTTTAAGTTTCTACGACAACTCCTTCGATACAAAGTACCCTGGTCTAAAAGAAAAAAATACATTGTGCCAACATCGCTCTTTACTTAGGCAGCACTATTGCGCTGCCTATGATTTCATCACTTGGAGCTTTTATAAAATATTGAACTTCGACTTTTGCCCCGACTTGTTCTTTGTCATTATGAAATACACATCGCCGAAACTTAATATTTTTTTTAACAAAGGCATGGAAGGATTCATAATCTTATCCATGTCAAAATACAAAACCAAATTGCCATAATTATCATTCTCAGTTTTGGTATGTTTTGACTCCGATGTCGCTTATCTTCTAACCCCATTTTCTTTCTTCTTAATTTTGGATTTTCATTACTTCAGACAATTTGCCAATGCCCTTTGCTTTAACTGTCCTTATTGGTTTAGTTTTACATGACGATCCAGGTTGTAGATTTGTTATTTGTTCAGGTGGTGGGATAAAAACTTCTTTTTCTTTTAAAGAATTACCAGTTATAACACTTGTAAATTTTTTTGGGGTCTTGTCTCATTTGATGGTCCAGGCTGTGGGTTTTCACCCATTGTGAGTTCAATGCCAATGCCTTTTGCTTTAACTGCCCTTATTGGTCTAGTATTACATGGTAGTCTAGGTTGTACATTTGTTAATCGTCCAAGTGGGTCATCTTTAACTGTTATTTGTTAATTGGAAAGCTCCTGGTTCATTTCTGGGGAAACTGCTTAAGAGATTGCTTTGATTTGACAGCTTTTTTTTATTCCTGGAATAGTAGGTTACGTAATTTAACTTTCAAACCATAATTAAATAGTATACTAAATAATCTTAAAGGACCACGGGCCTATCCGGGTTTTGAGTTTCACCATTCCCTCCTGAAATCCTAAATTATTGTTAATTACTTGGCAATTCTTTCTCAAATTATCAAAATAAAGATCGTTTATTTTATTATCTCCCCTCAATAAAAATAAATAGGTATGTGCCAGCAACGGGTATCAAAATGAAAACATTTTTTGACCCCTTCCCTGGACCCACGTTGAAACTATTCAAATTTAAAACGCGCGATTTTCGAATATTTTTCTTGGCTCATACACAATAATGGAGGGCAGAACCTCGTTTTTGTCTGTGTTACCACGTAGAACCATCAAAATATATAAACCAAAATAGGTAAGCTTACTTCACAAGGTTTTCGTCCGTAAAAGTTTAAACATAAGAAGTTTAATAATTGTTTTAAAGTTAAACCTTCTAAATGACCTTAAGTTAGAATTAGCGCCTTTATAAAAATTACTTTTTTTGTTATTGGACCTTTAAACTTTGCCTTGGCTTGTCTTTTGTCATTATGAAAAACATGACGCCAAACCTTTGTTGTTTTTTTTTAAATAGAGGCAGATACAGTATCAGGTTCTTGGCTAACGTCCTTATAAACTCTAATGTCGTTATTTATAGCTATTTTATTGCTTGGAGCTTTTATAAAATTTTGAACTTCGACTTTTTCCCTGACTTGTCTTTTGTCATTATTAAATAAAAAAACAAGTTTTTTTCAACTGAAAGTAAGGAGCGACTTTAAAACTTAAAACGAACAGAAATTATTCCGTATATGAAAGGGGCTGTCCCCTTCTTAACGCCTCGCTCTTTACGCTAAAGTTTTTTATTGTTTTAAAAAATAAAGTTGTGAGACAAACTTAAGCGTAAAGAGCGAGGCGTTGAAGAGGGGACAGCCCCTTTCATATATGAAAGGGACTGTCCCCTTCTTAACGCCTCGCTCTTTACGCTAAAGTTTTTTATTGTTTTAAAAAATAAAGTTGTGAGTCAAACTTAAGCGTAAAGAGCGAGGCGTTGAGGAGGGGACAGCCCCTTTCATATACGGAATAATTTCTGTTCGTTTTAAGTTTTAATGTCGCTCCTTACTTTCAGTTAAAAAAAACTTATTTTTTTATTTAATTTCTGAACGTTTTTGAATTAATGCAGCTTTGATTTTGGCTCACCGTACATGAATAATTAAAACGAAATTCGCATATTGATTTTCCTTTTTTTGGTTAATTGGCTTTTTCGAAATTTTATTCTGACGTAACTCACGAATCAACTTACGTCAACGAATTTCTATATTCTTATGTTTTTATGACGTATATTAGGTAGTTCGCTCCCTAGTCAATACCTCACTCTTTACGCTAAAGTTCGAAATTTATTCAAATCACAAACCCCTGAATCACAAAGGCCGGTTAATTAGAATAGATAGCTCTTTTCAAAGTACTAAAAAACTTTAGCGTAAAGAGCGAGGTATTGACTTGGGGGTGAACCTTCTCATATATGTAATAATTTCTGTTCGTTCTAGGTTTTAATGTTGCTCCTTACTTTCAGTTGAAAAACTTGTTTTTTTTATTTAATTTCTGATCGTTTTCTAAATAATACTGGGAAATCTGGCGCCCCCTTCATGGAAATGTTCCTTCCCCCAAGGAAATATCCTCCATGGAAAGATCCTCCCCCGTAAACCCTACTTCAACACCGACTCCACTAGAAAAAACTTCCTCCTGAAAACACCTGTATACTTCCCAATAACCAATACTATATGTAAACAATGGGAAAAGCTTATAACTTTCAGCCCTTCCCCCGGGAACTGTGGAGGATTAAGTCATCCTAAAAGACATATTAATTAGATTTTCGACTATACTGAACAAGATGGCTATCTCAAAATTTTGATTGGGTGACTTCGGAAAAAATGAGCGTGGGAGGTGGCCAAGTTGCCCTCCATTTTTTTGGTCACTTAAAAAGGGCACTAGAACTTTTAATTTCCGTTCGAATGAGCCCTCTCACGATATTCTAGGACTACTGGATCGATACGAGCACCCTAGGAAAAAAAAACAAAAAACAAAAAAATAAACACGCATCCGTGATCTTTTTTCTGGCAATAAATACAAAATTCCACATTTTTGCAGATAGGGGTTGGAAACTTCTATAGTAGGGTTCTCTGATACGTTTCTCTGATCTGATGGTGTGATTTTCATGAGAGTTCTATGACTTTTAGGGGTTGTTTCCCCCTTTTTTTGAAAATAAGGGAAATTTTCTCAGGCGCTTAACTTTTGATGGGTATGACTAAACTTGATGAAACTTATGTATTTGAAATCACCATAAAAATCTGATCCTTCTGATGTATCTACTGGTATAAAAATTTCGTTTTTTAGAGTTTCAGTTATTATTGAGCTGGGCCGCTCCTTACTTACAGTTCGTTACCACGAACTGTTTGATGAAATACACATCGCCGAAACTTAATTTTTTTAAAGAAAGGCTTGGTAAGCATTGATAACCTTATCCATTACAAAATCTCAAACCTAATTACCATAACTATCATTCTCAATTTTGGCGTGTTTTGACTCTGCTGTCGTTTATCTTCAAACTCCATTTTTCTTTCTTCTTCATTTTGAATTTTCATTACTTCAGCCAATTTGCCAATGCCCTTTGCTTTAGCTGACCTTATTGGTCTAGTTTTACATCACGGTTGAAGTTGTAGATTTGTTAATTGGTCAGGTGGTGTGACAAAAGCTTCTTTTTCTTTCAACGAATTATCGTTCATAACACTTGTAAATTTTTGTTTTTCGGGTCTTGTCTCATTTGATGGTCCAGTTTGTGGATTTTCACCCATTTTGAATTTAATGCCAATGTCCTTTGCTTTAGCTGTCCTTATTGGTCTAATACTACATGAAGGTCTAGGTTGTAGATTTTTTAATTGTCCTTTGCTTTATTGGTCTAGTTTTACATGACGGTCCAGGTTTTAGATTTGTTAATTATTCAGGTGGTGCGACCAAAAAATTATTTTTTCTTCCAACGGATTATCATTTATAATACTTGTAAATTTTTGTTTTCTTCGCCTACCTCTAGATAAGATTTTCATGCTGATATGTCTTTTCATACTGCTATCTTTTCGAAAATATTTGATTATTAAGCAAGTCTGATTCCTAACACCGATTGTGTGTATTAAGCTTCAAACTTTGGGTTTACTTTTTTAGGTTCCTGAAATGTTATAAATGTTCTCATGGTCTTATACGTTTGACAGTTAATGTGGTTCCAAAGAATCATCATTATAATTCTCAATGCTATTATTTTGAATATTGACTCGTTTTGATTTTCGCTGTCACTTATCTTCCAACCTCATTTTTTCTGCTTCATTTTTTATTTTCATTACTTCAGACAATTTGCTAATGCCCAATGCAGATTTGTTAATTGTTCAAGTGGTGGGACAAGAACTTTTTTTTCTAAAGAATTATTATTTATAACAATTGTGAATTTTTGTTTTTTGGGTCTCCCTCTGGAAAAAGTTTTCATACTAGTATGCTTTTCATACTGTTGTCTTTTCAAAGATATTTGATTATTAAAGCAAGTCCGATTTCTAACACTGATGGTCTACAAAGATTCAAACTTTTGGTTTTGTTTTTAAAAGTTTTTGAATTGTTGTAATCCCTTGTTAAAGTATATACAAATATTTGAGCAATTACCCCTTTTTTGATGTTTAACCAGTTTAGTACATCTTCATATTGCAGTCTTTTCAAAGATATTTGATTATCCAAGCACGTCCAATTTCTATAGCCGATTTCTACTAAGCTTCAAACTTTTGGTTTTCCTTTTTAGGGCTTTTGAAATACTGTAATCCCTTGTTAAATTAAATACAAATGTTTTTGCAATTACCCAGTTTTTTTGCTCTTTACGCGATTTATTGTCTTTCATACTGTCTCTTTTCAAAGATATTTGATTATTGAATCAATTCCGATTTCTAACAACGATTTCTACTAAGCTTCAAACTTTTGATTTTCTTTTTGAAGGTTTTTGAATTGTTTTATTCCCTTGTCAAAAAATGTACAAATATTTTTTCAATTACCAGTTTTTGCTCTTTAAGCAATTTAATGTAAAATTTTCCATGCGCGAAAATCTTAAATTTTTACACACAAGTGTGACAACGTTATTACAATACTATGATGATGTATACAAAAATGACATCACTGACATGATTTTTTTTTCCAAAATTAAGGCTCTAATCGAATTTTCTCAAACTTCTAATCCATCTAGATCGTTTTTTAGGCCATTATATCCCAGGATACCAATTTTTCCTAAAAAAAATTGGGAGCCAATCTCGAGAAAATAAATGTATATATATATATATATATATATATATATATATATATATAGATATATATATATATATATATATATATATATATATATATATATATATATATATATAATATATATATATATATATATATATATATATATATAGATATATATATATATTTGTATATATATATATATAGTATATATATATATATATATATATATATATATATATATATATATATAGATATATAATATATATATATATATATAGATATATATATATATATATATATAATATATATATATAATATATATATATATAATATATAATATATATATATAGATATATATATATATATAATATATATATATATATATATATATATATATATATATATATATATAATAGATATATATATATATATATATATATATATATATATATATATATATATATATATATATATATATATATATATATATATATATATATATATATATATATATATATATATAAGGACGCTTCTATTGTTGTGAATAAGAAAATTTTCCGAAATATATATATATATATATATATATATATATATATATATATATATATAGATATATATATATATATATATATATATATATATATCTATATATATATATATATATATATATATATATTATATATATATATATATATATATATATATATATATATATATATATATATATATATATATATATATATATATATATATATATATATATATTTCGGAAAATTTTCTTATTCACAACAATAGAAGCGTCCTTTGTTTTGGACCAGATTCAGTAAAAAGAAATCATAACGAAGACACCAAAAGATTATGATAGGTTCTATACTACATCAAGCACGTCAAAAGAAAGTTGAACCGTTTCTGTCTCTCTCTCTCTCTCAAACATTTCCTTTCCCTCTCCTCTTCTCTATTTATTGAACCTAAAGATATTATATTTGACGTTTTGGTTTTACAGTTTTTTTCTACTGAACGTTTTTGTAAAATTTTACATTTTCTGCTTAGAAAATATGACTCATATCGTTCAGTATGGAGAGGCACCATGACTGAATGTTGTAATAATTTAATAAATCTCGTGTTGTCATGACAATTTTTTACACAGAACGTTCTTGTCAAATTGTTACACTGAACGTTCTACCAAAAAATGATCTTCTAAAGTTCTATTTTTATTTTAGACAAATTTTACATTTTTCGCTTAGAGAATATGATTCATATCGTTCAGTATGGAAAGGCACCATGACTGAATTTTGTTATAATTTAATAAATTTGACAGAAACAATTTTTCTGTCAGAGGCACCATGACATGGTGCCTCTCCCATGACTCTTCAGTCTTGAGAGAACCACCATGAGTGAATGTTGTTATAATTTAATAAATCTGATAGAAACAAGTTTTAAAATATTTTTTATTTCAATTTTAAAGAAAATACAATCGATAACAATGATACTTTCTTAGTAACAGCAAACATTTTTTTTGCTATCTTTCACTTATATTAACAATTTTTCTCACAGAGGAAACCGCACCCGTCTCAATCATTGCGGCTGGCCACAGTGATTGGGTTTTTTCGTCTCTCCAGATGAGAAACAAAAGAACTGTCACTTGCAGTTTTCTTAGATCAAAGAGTGAAAAAAGCGGTGAAGTTGGCCAAATAATTACAATATAGCCAAGCAAGGCTTATTAGAGCATTTTGTCACCCTCTGTTGCGCAAAATAGTCTCATCATTATTGTAATATACAAAGATGCATAAGCAATCAAAGGAGCGTTAAATAGGAGGTAATTCCCACTTAGATTAAAAAAATACTTTTGTTTGTATTTAAATTAATAAACACCTGTTTGTGATATTTTCATAAGAAAAATTGAAAAAAACACAAAATTATTTTCCCCCAAACTTTGAAAAAAACATTTTGCCCCTTTCCCCTAAATTTTCTTAAATTGATGTCACTGGGTAGTGGATGTAGGTGTCGCCCCATATTTTCTTGAAAGTTTGTTTGACAGCTGTAAAGTCTAACAAGTAATCACAAAATAGTCATGCAAGATTTTTAAGAGCATTTGTTCCCCCGTTGAGCACCAAATAGTCTTATCATTATTGTGATACACAAACGCTTACACATTCAGATAAGTGTTATTGGAGGGGGGGGCTCCCACTTAGATTTTGAAAAAAATAATTAATTTGTATTTGAATTTAGAAAGTCGTTTTTGGGGTATTTTTATTGAAAAAAAAATACCCACCCTCTAGGTTTAAAAAAATACATCCCCCTTAAATTTTGTGAATTGACACAATGGCATACTCATACTGTATAAAAGAGAAAGGGAATTTGTTGTGGGATAACAAGTGTCTGAAAATTGCTTATATCATACTGAAAATATTGCTTTTTGTATTATGTGTGAGGACGACTGACTGAAATTTGTCACTTGTGGAACACGTAAAATCAAATTGTCATTTTCCATATGTCATTTTTTGTCATTTTTCATTGTCATTTTTATTATATTATTAAATTCCGTTGCTCCTTTTCCATCACTGAAAGATCTGAAGCCGAAGTGCCCAACCATGATAAAATAAAAATACGTAGCCCAAAGATGGGCTTAAGGTTAATTAATAAGAGACAAAAAAAGTATTTTTTATCAGATATTCATTATTTTTAAAATTCTGCTTTTGTTTATCTTTTTATAACTTCATCTACTTTTTTAGGTTCTTGATGAATTTGTTGCTTAGTTTTTGTTTTAACGAAGACGTCTTATTTGATACATGAGAGATATCTGCTCTGTTTTTCTTTGCTGTTATCTTAGTAATTTTTTTCAGTGTTATTTCTTAGGTTGTTTGACCTTTATCAGTTTGACTTCGAAAAAATATATCAAGCTATTTTGGCCCTATTACCGTTGTAATAGTCGTCTCTTAATGACGAGTACTTATTTTTAGTTGTCTGGTTTTTAGTTTTTCTTCTTCTTTTGATCATTTTCTTCCACGTTGAAACGTCCCGTTATTTGGCAGAGTTGAAGTATTTGCGTTATTTTTCTTTTTTAATGTCTTTTTCACTTTCCCTAGACCTGTGTCTTCTCTTATTTTCTCTATTATTTTTCTAGTATTAGTTTTCATTTCATTTCACTCTTGTTGGCCTGCTTAAAAGAAAAAAGATGTCAATGCCATTTTGTTCTTATTTTCGTGTTAATTATGATCAAACAGTTCGTGTTAACGAACTGTAAGTAAGGAGCGACGCGGTTCAATAGAAACTGAAACTCTAAAAAACGGAATTTTGATATAAATAGATATTTCAAAAGAATCGGCTTATTATGCTGACTCCAAATATATAAAATTCATGAAGTTTACGTTACCCATCAAAAGCTTCGGGCTTGAGAAAATTTGCCTGATTTTCGAAAAAGGTGGAAACACCCCTAAATGTAAAGGAATGTTAACAATGCCTGTTTATTTGTTTTTTTCAGGGGTGGTCGCATAAACCGATTGTCCTAGAAAATTGGGAAAGGGCTCATTTGAACAGAAATTAAAATTTCTAGTGCCCTTATAAGGTGATCAAACATATTGGAGTGAAAATAGCCTTCCTCCCACCCCCTTTTTTTCCTCAAAGTCGTCCGATCCAAATTTTGAGATAACCATTTTGTTCTAAATAGTTGAAAAGTTTAGTAACTATTCCTTTGGGGAATAACGTGACCCCTCACAGCCCCTGGGAAAAGGTCTGTAAGTCATGAAATTTACCCATTGTTTGAGTATAATATTTGTTATTGGAAGTATTCAGACTTTTTTTTTGGGGGGGGGGGGGTAAATTTCTGCCGGGGACATTTTCCACAGAGAGAATATTCCGTGGGGAGGAAAGTTTCTAGGGGGTGAACTTTCCAGGGGAAATTTTACACTACAAGAATATGAAAGGATTCCTATACGAAATTCCTTTTTATTTTTTTTTTTTACTTTCTCTTTGCTGACTAAATTTTACATGTGGAGACGTTAAGAGGAATCTTTTTTAGGAGGAAAATTTTTACCGGATTGAAATTGTCTAGAGCATCTTTGTGTATGGGTGGGGGGAGATTTTCTACGGGAGAAATTCTCCATGGTGGAGTTTTCCACGGTTAAATTCTTCAGAGGGAATTTTTTTGCGGAAGCAACTTCATACTAGGGGTAAGGTATTTGTGGAAAAAATTTTTCACAGAGGAGGGGATTTGCAGCATGATGTGGGTATTTTCCGTGGGAAAAAGGAATTTTCGATAAAGGGTATTCAGATTTCCCGGCATTATTTAAAACCGATCTGAAATTTAAAAAAAAAGAATTTCGAACTGATCGAAAGGAGCAACATCCGAAATTAAAACGAACAGAAATTATTACATAAATGAGAGGGTTGACCCCTCCTCAATACCTTGCTAGTAGAAAGGCCTCATGAGGTCCGAGCGGGAGTCCATATATGGGCATAGAGTCCCTAGGGAGATGGTTTTCTCACTGAGAAAAAAAACCGAATTTTTCTCACTTGAAAAAACAGGAACTTTCTCACTTTTATGGATGTTTCTTGGACGGTTATGAGTGTTGGTCAATTTATTTGATGTTTTTCATGGATTTCAACATCAATTTATGTATGTTTTATGGTTTTTGTCAGTGAGAATGGAAAAACAGGATTTTTCTCACTTTGATGGATGTTTCTTGGATGTTCTCACTTTGATGGATGTTTTATGGTTTTTGCCAGTGAGAATGGAAAAACATGATTTTTCTCACTTTGATGGATGTTTTTTGGATGGTTATGAGTAACACATGACACATGAGACATGAGACATGAGACATGACACATGACACATGACACATGACACTTGAAACGTGACACTTGACACGTGACACATGACACATGACACGTGACACATGACACGTGACACATGACACGTGACACATGACACGTGACACATGACACGTGACACATGACACATGACACAACAATGACAAATGACACATGACATATGACATATGACATAAGAATGACGTAATCAACTAGGACAAATGGATTTTCTGAGAAATTGATTACATAATCGGTAGAACCCTATCAGAAGGTCGTGACGGGGGTCCATATATGGACATAGAATGACGTAATCGACTAGGACAATTGGATTTCTGAGAAATTGATTGCATGATCAGTAGAACCCTATCAGGAGGTCGTGACGGGGGTCCTTATATGGATATAGAATGACGTAATCGACTAGGACAAATGGATTTCTGAGAAATTGATTACATAATCGGTAGAACCGTATCAGAAGGTCATAACTGGACTCCAAGCAATACTTTTCAAAAGGCATTTCAGAACAAGTTCTTTTCTTAGTGACCGTCCTAAACCCATTTTACAATTGAAGTACTTATCTTTTCACCCACAACTATACTTTACAGCTTTTTGGTTACCTCAACACCAAGAAATACTTTTCAAAGACCATTTCAGAGCAAGTTACTTTCTTAATGTCCCTCCTAAACCCTTTTTTCAACTTGAAGTACTTATCTTTTTCATCCTCAACTATACTTTACAGCTTTTTGGATACCTCAACACCAAGAAATACTTTTCAAAGACCATTTCAGAGCAAGTTACTTTCTTAATGTCCCTCCTAAACCCATTTTCCAACTTGAAGTACTTATCTTTTTCACCCACAACTATACTTTACAGCTTTTTGGTTACCTCAACACCAAGAAATACTTTTCAAAGACCATTTCAGAGCAAGTTACTTTCTTAATGTCCCTCCTAAACCCATTTTCCAACTTGAAGTACTTATCTTTTTCATCCACAACTATACTTTACAGCTTTTTGGATACCTCAACACCAAAAAATACTTTTCAAAGACCATTTCAGAGCAAGTTACTTTCTTAATGTCCCTCCTAAACCCATTTTCCAACTTGAAGTACTTATCTTTTTCACCCACAACTATACTTTACAGCTTTTTGGATACCTCAACACCAAGAAATACTTTTCAAAGACCATTTCAGAGCAAGTCACTTTCTTAATGTCCCTCCTAAACCCATTTTCCAACTTGAAGTACTTATCTTTTTCACCCACAACTACACTTTACAGCTTTTTGGATACCTCAACACCAAGAAATACTTTTCAAAGACCATTTCAGAGCAAGTTACTTTCTTAATGTCCCTCCTAAACCCTTTTTTCAACTTGAAGTACTTATCTTTTTCACCCGCAACTATACTTTACAGCTTTTTGGATACCTCAACACCAAGAAATACTTTTCAAAGATAATTTCAGAGCAAGTTACTTTCTTAATGTCCCTCCTAAACCCATTTTCCAACTTGAAGTACTTATCTTTTTCACCCACAACTATACTTTACAGCTTTTTGGATACCTCAACACCACGAAATACTCTTCAAAGACCATTTCAGAGCAAGTTACTTTCTTAATGTCCCTTATAAACCTATTTTCCAACTTGAAGTACTTATCTTTTTCACCCACAACTATACTTTACAGCTTTTTGGATACCTCAACACCAAGAAATACTTTTCAAAGACCATTTCAGAGCAAGTTACTTTCTTAATGTCCCTCCTAAAACCCATTTTCCAACTTGAAGTACTTATCTTTTTCACCCACAACTATACTTTACAGCTTTTTGGATACCTCAACACGAAGAAATACTTTTCAAAGACCATTTCAGAGCAAGTTCCTTTCTCAATGTCCCTCCTAAACCCATTTTCCAACTTGAAGTACTTATCTTTTTCACCCACAACTATACTTTACAGCTTTTTGGATACCTCAACACCAAGAAATACTTTTCAAAAGACATTTCAGAGCAAGTTACTTTCTTAATGTCCCTCCTAAACCCATTTTCAAACTTGAGAAAAAATTTAAAGTTCTGTTCCAAATATTTCCCCGGAAGAAGAAAAGTTCAACTTCGATTCTGAATTTTCTCAGTGAAAATGAAATAAGTTATTGATCAATTCTATTTTCAAAAAATACTATAAAATTTTCCACTTCAATTCAGATTTTTCTCAAAGAGATGAAAAAATTTAAAATATTGTTCCAAATTTTTCTTACAAGATAGAAAAGTTCAAGTTCTAATCTGAATTTTACCAAAGAACATAATTCAATTCTAATTTATCCAGAGAAAATAAAAAGCTTCCACTTCAGTTTTAAGTTCATCAAGACATAAAAAATTTAAAGTTCAGTTCTAAATTTTTACATAGAAGATAGGAAAAGTTATACTATGACTATGATTATTTTCCATGAAGATAAAAAGTTTCACTTTAATTCTAAATTTTCTTAAATTCAGTTCTGAATTTTCACATAGAGATGAAAAAATTTTAAATTCTGTTCCAAATTTTTCTTAGAAGATAGAAAAGTTCAAGTTCTCTTCTGAATTTTACCAAAGAACATAATTCAATTCTAATTTAACCAGAGAAAATAAAAAGCTTCCACTTCAGTTTTAAGTTCACCAAGACATAAAAAATTTAAAGTTCAGTTCTAAATTTTTCCGTAAAAGATAGGAAAAGTTATACCATGATTGTGATTATTTTCCATGAAGATAAAAAGTTTCACTTTAAGAAATTATGAAGTGAAATGGAAGCTTTTTCATTTTCATTGGTAAATTTCGGAATTGAGCTAACTTTTTTTCTCCTCTCTAAGAAAATTCAGAAGAGAACTTGTACATTTTGCACTTCTTCGAGAAAACTTAGAATTAAAGTGGAGCTCCATATCTTCATAAAGAATATTCACAATCAAAGTATAACTTTTCTATCTTCTATGAAAAATTTGGAACAATATTTAAATTTTGACGTCTCTTCGAAACAAATCTGAATTGAAGTGGAAAATTTTATATTATTTTAGGAAAATAGAATTGATCAATAACTTATTTCATTTTCATTGAGAAAATTCAGAATCGAAGTTGAACATTTCTTTTCCGGGAAAATATATGGAACAGAACTTTAAATTTTTTCATCTCTTTGAGAAAGGTCGGAATTGAATTTAAGAAAATTTAGAATTAAAATGAAACTTTTTATCTTCATGGAAAATAATCACAATCATACTATAACTTTTCCTATCTTCTATGTAAAAATTTAGAATTGAACTTTAAATTTTTTATGTCATGGTGAACTTAAAACTGATGGGGAAGCTTTTTATTTTCTCTGGAGAAATTAGAATTGAATTATGTTCTTTGGTAAAATTCAGAAGAGACCTTGAACTTTTCTATCTTCTATGGAAAAATTTGGAACAGTATTTTAAATTTTTTCATTTGTTTGAGAATAATCTGAACTGAAGTGGAAAATTTTTATATTATTTTGGGAAAATAGAAATGATCAATAACTTATTTCATTTTCATTGAGAAAATTCAGAATCGAAGTTGAACTTTTCTTCACTTCTTTGAGAAAATTTAAAATTGAAGTGAAACTTTTAATCTTCATAGGAAATAATCACAATCATACTATAACTTTTCCTATCTTCTATGTAAAAATTTAGAATTGAACTTTAAATTTTTTATGTCATGGTGAACTTAAAACTGAAGTGGAAGCTTTTTATTTTCTCTGGAGAAATTAGAATTGAATTGTGTTCTTTGGTAAAATTCAGAAGAGAACTTGAATATTCACGATCAAAGTATAACTTTTCCAATGTTCTATGAAAAATTTGGAACAGAAATTTAAATTTTTTTCATGTCTATGTGAAAAGTCGGAACTGAATTTAAGAAAATTTAGAATTAAAGTGAAACTTTTTATCTTCATGGAAAATAATCACAATCATAGTATAACTTTTCCTATCTTCTACGGAAAAATTTAGAACTGAACTTTAAATTTTTTATGTCTTGGTGAACTTAAAACTGAAGTGGAAGCTTTTTCTTTTCTCTGGAGAAATTAGAATTGATTTGTGTTCGTTGGTAAAATTTAGAAGAGAACTTGAACTTTTCTATCTTCTATGAAAAATTTGGAAGTATTTTAAATTTTTCATCTCTTTGAGAAAAATCTGAACTGAAGCGGAAAACTTTTACATTATTTTGGGAAAATAGAATTGATCAATAACTTATTTCATTTTCATTAAGAAAATTCAGAATCGAAGTTGAACTTTTCTTCTTCCGGGAAAATATTTGGAACAGAACTTTAAATTTTTTCATCTATTTGAGAAAGGTCGGAACTGAATTTAAGAAAATTTAGAATTAAAGTGAAACTTTTTATCTTCATGGAAAATAATCACAATCATAGTATAACTTTTCCTATCTTCTATGGAAAAATTTAGAACTGAACTTTAAATTTTTTATGTCTTGGTGAACTTAAAACTGAAGTGGAAGCTTTTTCTTTTCTCTGGAGAAATTAGAATTGAATTATGTTCTTTGGTAAAATTCAGAGGAGAACTTGAACTTTTCTATCTTCTTTGAAAAATTTGGAACAGTATTTTAAGTTTTTTCATCTGTTTGAGAAAAATCTGAACTGAAGTGGAAACTTTTTATATTATTTGGAAAAATAGAATTGATCAATAACTTATTTCATTTTCATTAAGAAAATTCAGAATCGAAGTTGAACTTTTCTTCTTCCGGGAAAATATTTGGAACAGAACTTTAAATTTTTTCATCTCTTTGAGAAAGGCCGGAACTGAATTTAAGAAAATTTAGAATTAAAGTGAAACTTTTTATCTTCATGGAAAATAATCACAATCATGGTATAACTTTCCTATCTTCTACGGAAAAATTTAGAACTGAACTTTAAATTTTTTATGTCTTGGTGAACATAAAACTGAAGTGTAAGCTTTTTATTTTCTCTGGTGAAATTAGAATTGAATTGTGTTTTTTGGTAAAATTCAGAAAAGAACTTGAAATTTTCTATCTTCTAAAAAAATTTGGAACAGAACTTTAAATTTTTTCATCTCTATGTGAAAAGTCGGAACTGAATTTAAGAAAATTTAGAATTAAAGTGAAACTTTTTATCTTCATGGAAAATAATCATAGTCATAGTATAACTTTTCCTATCTTCTATGTAAAAGTTTAGAAATGAACGTTAAATTTTTTATGTCTTGGTGAACTTAAAACTGAAGTGGAAGCTTTTAATTTTCTCTGGAGAAATTAGAATTGAATTATGTTCTTTGGTAAAATTCAGATTAGAACTTGAACTTTTCTATCTTCTAAGAAAAATTTGGAACAGTATTTCAAATTTTTTCATCTCTGAGAAAAATCTGAATTGAAGTGGAAAATTTTATAATATTTTGAGAAAATAGAATTGATCAATAACTTATTTCATTTTCACTGAGAAAATTCAGAATCGAAGTTGAACTTTTCTTCTTCCGGGGAAATATTTGGAACAGAACTTTAAATTTTTTCTCAAGTTGGAAAATGGGTTTAGGAGGGACATTAAGAAAGTAACTTGCTCTGAAATGTCTTTTGAAAAGTATTTCTTGGTGTTGAGGTATCCAAAAAGCTGTAAAGTATAGTTGTGGGTGAAAAAGATAAGTACTTCAAGTTGGAAAATGGGTTTAGGAGGGACATTAAGAAAGGAACTTGTTCTGAAATGGTCTTTGAAAAGTATTTCTTGGTGTTGAGGTATCCAAAAAGCTGTAAAGTATAGTTGTGAGTGAAAAAGATAAGTACTTCAAGTTGGAAAATGAGTTTAGGAGGGACATTAAGAAAGTAACTTGCTCTGAAATGGTCTTTGAAAAGTATTTTTTGGTGTTGAGGTATCCAAAAAGCTGTAAAGTATAGTTGTGGGTGAAAAAGATAAGTACTTCAAGTTGGAAAATGGGTTTAGGAGGGACATTAAGAAAGGAAATTGCTCTGAAATGGTCTTTGAAAAGTATTTCTTGGTGTTGAGGTATCCAAAAAGCTGTAAAGAATAGTTGTGGGTGAAAAAGATTAGTACTTCAAGTTGGAAAATAGGTTTAGAAGGGATATTAAGAAAGTAACTTGCTCTGAAATGGTCTTTGAACAGTATTTCTTGGTGTTGAGGTATCCAAAAAGCTGTAAAGTATAGTTGTGGGTGAAAAAGATAAGTACTTCAAGTTGGAAAATGGGTTTAGGAGGGACATTAAGAAAGTAACTTGCTCTGAAATGGTCTTTGAAAAGTATTTCTTGGTGTTGAGGTATTCAAAAAGCTGTAAAGTATAGTTGTGGGTGAAAAAGATAAGTACTTCAAGTTGAAAAAAGGGTTTAGGAGGGACATTAAGAAAGTAACTTGCTCTGAAATGGTCTTTGAAAAGTATTTCTTGGTGTTGAGGTAATAAAAAGGTGTAAAGTATAGTTGTGGGTGAAAAAGATAAGTACTTCAAGTTGGAAAATGGGTTTAGAAGGGACATTAAGAAAGTAACTTGCTCTGAAATGGTCTTTGAAAAGTATTTCTTGGTGTTGAGGTATCCAAAAAGCTGTAAAGTATAGTTGTGGGTGAAAAAGATAAGTACTTCAAGTTCGAAAATAGGGTCTTTGAAAAGTAATTCTTGGTGTTGAGGTATCCAAAAAGCTGTAAAGTATAGTTGTGGGTGAAAAAGATAAGTACTTCAAGTTGGAAAATGGGTTTAGGAGGGACATTAAGAAAGTAACTTGCTCTGAAATGGTCTTTGAAAAGTATTTCTTGGTGTTGAGGTATCCAAAAAGCTGTAAAGTATAGTTGTGGGTAAGATAGATAAGATAAGTTTTATTCTTCATTAAATACACATACTTCAAGTTCGAAAATAGGGTTTAGAAGAGACATTAAGAAAGTAACTTGCTCTGAAATGGTCTTTGAAAAGTATTTCTTGGTGTTGAGGTATCCAAAAAGCTGTAAAGTATAGTTGTGGGTGAAAAAGATAAGTACTTCATGCTGGAAAATGGGTTTAGGAGGGACATTAAGAAAGTAACTTGCTCTGAAATTGTCTTTGAAAAGTATTTCTTGGTGTCGTGGTATCCAAAAAGCTGTAAAGTATAGTTTTGGATGAAAAAGACAAGTACTTCAAGTTGGAAAATGGGTTTAGGAGGGACATTAAGAAAGTAACTTGCTCTGAAATGGTTTTTGAAAAGTATTTTTTGGTGTTGAGGTATCCAAAAAGCTGTAAAGTATAGTTGTGGATGAAAAAGATAAGTACTTCAAGTTGGAAAATGGGTTTAGGAGGGACATTAAGAAAGTAACTTGCTCTGAAATGGTCTTTGAAAAGTATTTCTTGGTGTTGAGGTAACCAAAATGCTGTAAAGTATAGTTGTGGGTGAAAAAGATAAGTACTTCAAGTTGGAAAATGAGTTTAGGAGGGACATTAAGAAAGTAACTTGCTCTGAAATGGTCTTTGAAAAGTATTTCTTGGTGTTGAGGTATCCAAAAAGCTGTAAAGTATAGTTGTGGGTGAAAAAGATAAGTACTTCAAGTTGGAAAATGGGTTTAGGAGGGACATTAAGAAAGTAACTTGCTCTGAAATGGTCTTTGAAAAGTATTTCTTGGTGTTGAGGTAACCAAAAAGCTGTAAAGTATAGTTGTGGGTGAAAAAGATAAGTACTTCAAGTTGGAAAATGGGTTTAGGAGGGACATTAAGAAAGTAACTTGCTCTGAAATGGTCTTTGAAAAGTATTTCTTGGTGTTGAGGTATCCAAAAAGCTGTAAAGTATAGTTGTGGGTGAAAAAGATAAGTACTTCAACTTATAAAATAGGTTTAGAAGGGACATTAAGAAAGTAACTTGCTCTGAAATGGTCTTTGAAAAGTATTTCTTGGTGTTGAGGTATCCAAAAAGCTGTAAAGTATAGTTGTGGGTGAAAAAGATAAGTACTTCAAGTTGGAAAATGGGTTTAGGAGGGACATTAAGAAAGTAACTTGCTCTGAAAAGGTCTTTGAAAAGTATTTCTTGGTGTTGAGGTATCCAAAAAGCTGTAAAGTATAGTTGTGGGTGAAAAAGATAAGTACTTCAAGTTGGAAAATGGGTTTAGGAGGGACATTAAGAAAGTAACTTGCTCTGAAATGGTCTTTGAAAAGTATTTCTTGGTGTTGAGGTATCCAAAAAGCTGTAAAGTATAGTTGTGGGTGAAAAAGATAAGTACTTCAAGTTGGAAAATGGGTTTAGGAGGGACATTAAGAAAGTAACTTGCTCTGAAATGGTCTTTGAAAAGTATATCTTGGTGTTGAGGTATCCAAAAAGCTGTAAAGTATAGTTGTGGATGAAAAAGATAAGTACTCCAAGTTGGAAAATGGGTTTAGGAGGGACATTAAGAAAGTAACTTGCTCTGAAATGGTCTTTGAAAAGTATTTCTTGGTGTTGAGGTAACCAAAAAGCTGTAAAGTATAGTTGTGGGTGAAAAAGATAAGTACTTCAAGTTGAAAAAAGGGTTTAGGAGGGACATTAAGAAAGTAACTTGCTCTGAAATGGTCTTTGAAAAGTATTTCTTGGTGTTGAGGTAATAAAAAGGTGTAAAGTATAGTTGTGGGTGAAAAAGATAAGCACTTCAAGTTGGAAAATGGGTTTAGAAGGGACATTAAGAAAGTAACTTGCTCTGAAATGGTCTTTGAAAAGTATTTCTTGGTGTTGAGGTATCCAAAAAGCTGTAAAGTATAGTTGTGGGTGAAAAAGATAAGTACTTCAAGTTGGAAAATGGGTTTAGGAGGGACATTAAGAAAGTAACTTGCTCTGAAATGGTCTTTGAAAAGTATTTCTTGGTGTTGAGGTATCCAAAAAGCTGTAAAGTATAGTTGTGGGTAAGATAGATAAGATAAGATAAGTTTATTCTCATAAATACACATACTCAAGTTCGAAAATAGGGTTTAGAAGAGACATTAAGAAAGTAACTTGCTCTGAAATGGTCTTTGAAAAGTATTTCTTGGTGTTGAGGTATCCAAAAAGCTGTAAAGTATAGTTGTGGGTGAAAAAGATAAGTACTTCATGCTGGAAAATGGGTTTAGGAGGGACATTAAGAAAGTAACTTGCTCTGAAATTGTCTTTGAAAAGTATTTCTTGGTGTCGAGGTATCCAAAAAGCTGTAAAGTATAGTTTTGGATGAAAAAGACAAGTACTTCAAGTTGGAAAATGAGGTTTAGGAGGGACATTAAGAAAGTAACTTGCTCTGAAATGGTCTTTGAAAAGTATTTCTTGGTGTTGAGGTATCCAAAAAGCTGTAAAGTATAGTTGTGGGTGAAAAAGATAAGTACTTCAAGTTGGAAAATGGGTTTAGGAGGGACATTAAGAAAGTAACTTGCTCTGAAATGGTCTTTGAAAAGTATTTCTTGGTGTTGAGGTAACCAAAAAGCTGTAAAGTATAGTTGTGGGTGAAAAAGATAAGTACTTCAAGTTGGAAAATGGGTTTAGGAGGGACATTAAGAAAGTAACTTGCTCTGAAATGGTCTTTGAAAAGTATTTCTTGGTGTTGAGGTATCCAAAAAGCTGTAAAGTATAGTTGTGGGTGAAAAAGATAAGTACTTCAACTTGTAAAATAGGTTTAGAAGGGACATTAAGAAAGTAACTTGCTCTGAAATGGTCTTTGAAAAGTATTTCTTGGTGTTGAGGTATCCAAAAAGCTGTAAAGTATAGTTGTGGATGAAAAAGATAAGTACTCCAAGTTGGAAAATGGGTTTAGGAGGGACATTAAGAAAGTAACTTGCTCTGAGATGGTCTTTGAAAAGTATTTCTTGGTGTTGAGGTAACCAAAAAGCTGTAAAGTATAGTTGTGGCTGAAAAAAGATAAGTACTTCAAGTTGGAAAATGGGTTTAGGAGGGACATTAAGAAAGTAACTTGCTCTGAAATGGTCTTTGAAAAGTATTTCTTGGTGTTGAGGTATCCAAAAAGCTGTAAAGTATAGTTGTGGATGAAAAAGATAAGTACTTCAAGTTGAAAAAAGGGTTTAGGAGGGACATTAAGAAAGTAACTTGCTCTGAGATGGTCTTTGAAAAGTATTTCTTGGTGTTGAGGTAACCAAAAAGCTGTAAAGTATAGTTGTGGCTGAAAAAGATAAGTACTTCAAGTTGGAAAATGGGTTTAGGAGGGACATTAAGAAAGTAACTTGCTCTGAAATGGTCTTTGAAAAGTATTTCTTGGTGTTGAGGTAACCAAAAAGCTGTAAAGTATAGTTGTGGGTGACAAAGATAAGTACTTCAAGTTGGAAAATGGGTTTAGGAGGGACATTAAGAAAGTAACTTGCTCTGAAATGGTCTTTGAAAAGTATTTCTTGGTGTTGAGGTATCCAAAAAGCTGTAAAGTATAGTTGTGGGTGAAAAAGATAAGTACTTCATGCTGGAAAATAGGTTTAGGAGGGACATTAAGAAAGTAACTTGCTCTGAAATGGTCTTTGAAAAGTATTTCTTGGTGTCGAGGTATCCAAAAAGCTGTAAAGTATAGTTGTGGATGAAAAAGACAAGTACTTCAAGTTGGAAAATGGGTTTAGGAGGGACATTAAGAAAGTAACTTGCTCTGAAATGGTTTTGAAAAGTATTTTTGGTGTTGAGGTATCCAAAAAGCTGTAAAGTATAGTTGTGGGTGAAAAAGATAAGTACTTCAAGTTGGAAAATGGGTTTAGGAGGGACATTAAGAAAGTAACTTGCTCTGAAATGGTCTTTGAAAAGTATTTCTTGGTGTTGAGGTAACCAAAAAGCTGTAAAGTATAGTTGTGGGTGAAAAAGATAAGTACTTCAAGTTGGAAAATGAGTTTAGGAGGGACATTAAGAAAGTAACTTGCTCTGAAATGGTCTTTGAAAAGTATTTCTTGGTGTTGAGGTATCCAAAAAGCTGTAAAGTATAGTTGTGGGTGAAAAAGATAAGTACTTCAAGTTGGAAAATGGGTTTAGGAGGGACATTAAGAAAGTAACTTGCTCTGAAATGGTCTTTGAAAAGTATTTCTTGGTGTTGAGGTAACCAAAAAGCTGTAAAGTATAGTTGTGGGTGAAAAAGATAAGTACTTCAAGTTGGAAAATGGGTTTAGGAGGGACATTAAGAAAGTAACTTGCTCTGAAATGGTCTTTGAAAAGTATTTCTTGGTGTTGAGGTATCCAAAAAGCTGTAAAGTATAGTTGTGGGTGAAAAAGATAAGTACTTCAAGTTGGAAAATGGGTTTAGGAGGGACATTAAGAAAGTAACTTGCTCTGAAATGGTCTTTGAAAAGTATTTCTTGGTGTTGAGGTATCCAAAAAGCTGTAAAGTATAGTTGTGGGTGAAAAAGATAAGTACTTCAAGTTGGAAAATGGGTTTAGGAGGGACATTAAGAAAGTAACTTGCTCTGAAATGGTCTTTGAAAAGTATTTCTTGGTGTTGAGGTATCCAAAAAGCTGTAAAGTATAGTTGTGGATGAAAAAGATAAGTACTCCAAGTTGGAAAATGGGTTTAGGAGGGACATTAAGAAAGTAACTTGCTCTGAAATGGTCTTTGAAAAGTATTTCTTGGTGTTGAGGTAACCAAAAAGCTGTAAAGTATAGTTGTGGCTGAAAAAGATAAGTACTTCAAGTTGGAAAATGGGTTTAGGAGGGACATTAAGAAAGTAACTTGCTCTGAAATGGTCTTTGAAAAGTATTTCTTGGTGTTGAGGTATCCAAAAAGCTGTAAAGTATAGTTGTGGATGAAAAAGACAAGTACTTCAAGTTGGAAAATGGGTTTAGGAGGGACATTAAGAAAGTAACTTGCTCTGAAATGGTTTTGAAAAGTATTTTTGGTGTTGAGGTATCCAAAAAGCTGTAAAGTATAGTTGTGGATGAAAAAGATAAGTACTTCAAGTTGGAAAATGGGTTTAGGAGGGACATTAAGAAAGTAACTTGCTCTGAAATGGTCTTTGAAAAGTATTTCTTGGTGTTGAGGTAACCAAAAAGCTGTAAAGTATAGTTGTGGGTGAAAAAGATAAGTACTTCAAGTTGGAAAATGAGTTTAGGAGGGACATTAAGAAAGTAACTTGCTCTGAAATGGTCTTTGAAAAGTATTTCTTGGTGTTGAGGTATCCAAACAGCTGTAAAGTATAGTTGTGGGTGAAAAAGATAAGTACTTCAAGTTGGAAAATGGGTTTAGGAGGGACATTAAGAAAGTAACTTGCTCTGAAATGGTCTTTGAAAAGTATTTCTTGGTGTTGAGGTAACCAAAAAGCTGTAAAGTATAGTTGTGGGTGAAAAAGATAAGTACTTCAAGTTGGAAAATGGGTTTAGGAGGGACATTAAGAAAGTAACTTGCTCTGAAATGGTCTTTGAAAAGTATTTCTTGGTGTTGAGGTATCCAAAAAGCTGTAAAGTATAGTTGTGGGTGAAAAAGATAAGTACTTCAACTTGTAAAATAGGTTTGGAAGGGACATTAAGAAAGTCACTTGCTCTGAAATGGTCTTTGAAAAGTATTTCTTGGTGTTGAGGTATCCAAAAAGCTGTAAAGTATAGTTGTGGATGAAAAAGATAAGTACTCCAAGTTGGAAAATGGGTTTAGGAGGGACATTAAGAAAGTAACTTGCTCTGAAATGGTCTTTGAAAAGTATTTCTTGGTGTTGAGGTAACCAAAAAGCTGTAAAGTATAGTTGTGGCTGAAAAAAGATAAGTACTTCAAGTTGGAAAATGGGTTTAGGAGGGACATTAAGAAAGTAACTTGCTCTGAAATGGTCTTTGAAAAGTATTTCTTGGTGTTGAGGTATCCAAAAAGCTGTAAAGTATAGTTGTGGATGAAAAAGATAAGTACTTCAAGTTGAAAAAAGGGTTTAGGAGGGACGTTAAGAAAGTAACTTGCTCTGAAATGGTCTTTGAAAAGTATTTCTTGGTGTTGAGGTAACCAAAAAGCTGTAAAGTATAGTTGTGGGTGACAAAGATAAGTACTTCAAGTTGGAAAATGGGTTTAGGAGGGACATTAAGAAAGTAACTTGCTCTAAAATGGTCTTTGAAAAGTATTTCTTGGTGTTGAGGTATCCAAAAAGCTGTAAAGTATAGTTGTGGATGAAAAAGATAAGTACTTCAAGTTGGAAAATGGGTTTAGGAGGGACATTAAGAAAGTAACTTGCTCTGAAATGGTCTTTGAAAAGTATTTCTTGGTGTTGAGGTAACCAAAAAGCTGTAAAGTATAGTTGTGGGTGAAAAAGATAAGTACTTCAAGTTGGAAAATGAGTTTAGGAGGGACATTAAGAAAGTAACTTGCTCTGAAATGGTCTTTGAAAAGTATTTCTTGGTGTTGAGGTATCCAAACAGCTGTAAAGTATAGTTGTGGGTGAAAAAGATAAGTACTTCAAGTTGGAAAATGGGTTTAGGAGGGACATTAAGAAAGTAACTTGCTCTGAAATGGTCTTTGAAAAGTATTTCTTGGTGTTGAGGTAACCAAAAAGCTGTAAAGTATAGTTGTGGGTGAAAAAGATAAGTACTTCAAGTTGGAAAATGGGTTTAGGAGGGACATTAAGAAAGTAACATGCTCTGAAATGGTCTTTGAAAACTATTTCTTGGTGTTGAGGTATCCAAAAAGCTGTAAAGTATAGTTGTGGGTGAAAAAGATAAGTACTTCAACTTGTAAAATAGGTTTGGAAGGGACATTAAGAAAGTCACTTGCTCTGAAATGGTCTTTGAAAAGTATTTCTTGGTGTTGAGGTATCCAAAAAGCTGTAAAGTATAGTTGTGGATGAAAAAGATAAGTACTCCAAGTTGGAAAATGGGTTTAGGAGGGACATTAAGAAAGTAACTTGCTCTGAAATGGTCTTTGAAAAGTATTTCTTGGTGTTGAGGTAACCAAAAAGCTGTAAAGTATAGTTGTGGCTGAAAAAAGATAAGTACTTCAAGTTGGAAAATGGGTTTAGGAGGGACATTAAGAAAGTAACTTGCTCTGAAATGGTCTTTGAAAAGTATTTCTTGGTGTTGAGGTATCCAAAAAGCTGTAAAGTATAGTTGTGGATGAAAAAGATAAGTACTTCAAGTTGAAAAAAGGGTTTAGGAGGGACATTAAGAAAGTAACTTGCTCTGAAATGGTCTTTGAAAAGTATTTCTTGGTGTTGAGGTAACCAAAAAGCTGTAAAGTATAGTTGTGGGTGAAAAAGATAAGTACTTCATGCTGGAAAATGGGTTTAGGAGGGACATTAAGAAAGTAACTTGCTCTGAAATTGTCTTTGAAAAGTATTTCTTGGTGTCGAGGTATCCAAAAAGCTGTAAAGTATAGTTTTGGATGAAAAAGACAAGTACTTCAAGTTGGAAAATGGGTTTAGGAGGGACATTAAGAAAGTAACTTGCTCTGAAATGGTTTTTGAAAAGTATTTTTTGGTGTTGAGGTATCCAAAAAGCTGTAAAGTATAGTTGTGGATGAAAAAGATAAGTACTTCAAGTTGGAAAATGGGTTTAGGAAAGCCTTAACACAAGAATGTTCAAGAGCGGGGGGTTTGAGGGGCGGCAGCCCCCCAACTTTAACTCCTGACAGGATCAGCTAACAGTTAGTCAAGCAATAATAAGTAATAAACTGTACAAAAACGTGCAGAAATTATTTGAAAAAAACTACGTTTTCTAAAGAGTTAAAGAGGCTGAGTTACAAGGTCGAACCTTAAAACGTACAGGGATTAGAAGGCACAGTTGGGGGGCTGCCGCCCCCAAACCCCCCGCTTTCGCAGCCTTCAAATATAAAAAAAAATTCTTTACACTGAAAGTAAGGAGCGACATTAAAACTTAAAACGAACAGAAATTATTCCGTATATGAAAGGGGCTGTGCCCTCCTCAACGCCTCGCTCTTTACGCTAAAGTTTTTATTGTTTAAAAAAAAGAGTTGTTAGAAAGTCAAGCTTTAGCGTAAAGAGCGAGGTGTTGAGGAGGGCACAGCCCCTTTCATATACGGAATAATTTCTGTTCGTTTTAAGTTTTAATGTCGCTCCTTACTTTCAGATTAAAGAATTTTTTTTTATATTTAAAGGCTGCGAAAGCGGGGGGTTTGGGGGGCGGCAGCCCCCCAACTGTGCCTCCTAATCCCTGTGCGTTTTAAGGTTCGACCTTGTAACTCAGCCTCTTTAACTCTTTAGAAAACGTAGTTTTTTTTTCAAATAATACTCTCAAAGAGCAATTAACAAGAAAACCTACGTCTTTTCACTGCGGCTTGTTTTCTGAATGCAGCTCTTACAGACCCAAAATCCTTCTTTGCTTCTTTCGCTATATTCATATTTTGAGTTGCATTATTTTTGGTCTCAGTATCCAGAGAATAGACAATCATGTCTATCGAGGGTCTATAAGTTTTTAATATTCGCTCACCACGGCTCGTCGTCTATTTACATTTTCAATGATTACAATCCAAACGCAAGAAATACCAATTGTCCCATAATGTGTGAAATTCATTTTACTCTAAACCAAAAACTTCCCATCGTTTAACGATCTCACCAACTAGCTATGTGCCGAAAACTTAAATGTTTGAATTCACTGTTCAATTTGAAAAGTATCAATTTTCCTGAAAAGGAAGTTCCACAATGTCTGGAAAGGAATTCTAAATCAAGAAAACCAAAACGTTGTAATTTCCTCATAATTTTGTTTCTTGACGATTATACAGTTGCGCAAATTAGCTTGCTTGGTGTGCTATTTTAATGTTATTTTAATGTTATATGTTGTAAAATTTTCTTGGAACCTTTCAGGGAATTTGATGCCATAAAGAGTCAGCCTATCTTGTCCATTATAAACTTTTTAGTTTGTCTGGCCAAACTATTTAGAATTGGATGGGTGGTCTTGCCTTAACTGGCAGAAGTCGGATAAACTGTTCCAATAAACGGCAGAAAACTAAAAGCCGACATCTACTTTCCCTAGAATCTTAAAAAAAAACCTTGTAACTTCTCATGTTTTGCGCCGGAGGTTTGAAAAAAATAACGATTACAATACAGTTTCTAGCGTAAAACAAGTTGTAGATTGGAGTTTTTTTTTTAATTGGACCCGCTTATTTTGGAACTGGTCAGATAAACGAAAATCTAATATATGGTTTTTAGTCTAAAGGGCTTCTATTAGGTGTAACCCTTCCTAGTAGGGGAGAGTAAAAAATGGGACGGGAAGGACTATTTTGGAAAGAGATGAGCCGTAGGGAGGGGGGCTCAGAAATTTATTTTCAAAGTTTTTGTATTATAAATGGTGCGGTACCTGATATTACTGTTGGTGGTAGAGAAAAGTCAGGAAGCTCTAAAACGTTTGAGGTACGTTACTAAAAGCATGTAGTAATCCACTATAAATATTACACAGCAACACCAAGCAGTTATGGCTTATTCGTTACATAGCGATTGTCAAAGAGAGCATACTAGGAAAAATGTTCTAAAAGGATACCTTTAAAACGGCCTTTTTCCTTAAAAATTCTGTAGTTTACATCCATTTCATTTTTTTTAATATTTGTTGTTTTTTTAAAGGAATTATAGTTTCATGGAGCTGTCACTTTTAAACAAAAGAATTGAATCTTCTTGAAATTTGGAGGGCTATTCGAATATATGGAAAATAAAAGAAACAAGATAAATGAGCAGCAGAGTAATCTGATTTTTCTGACAACTGAAATGCATGGCAATTTCTTTTGTGAGGCAAATAGATCGTCTTTTGACTTCTCCCATTAAGTAGATTAAATATGTTTTAACAAATATAGGCAGTCAAAAAAGTAACTGCTGTAGACACAAACAGATCAATGTAAATTTGACGGCTGATAAAAATTAAAAGTACTGGAATAAAATTACATGGTCCCGCCATTTCGATTGAAACAAATCTATTGACAGCGTAAGGTCTGATAACTTAAATTCATGCTACAAATCAGGTTTTTTGAGACTTTTAGAAATGTTGAGTAAGCAGTAAATCATTTTTTTCAAAGGATGTTTTCCCTTTTTTTTAATGTAGGTATTATACCTTTTATCAGAAAGCTAGAACTCCAATGCCATTTTTCTAATGGCTTTTTTATCATTAGTTTTTGTGGGTTTCTTTTAATGCTTGAAGATGATTAAATGAAAACAACTAGTTTTTGGGCAGTTAAAAGTTAGGTGGAACTATTGTTTAAACATACATTTCCAAATTTCTAGCATAGCCTGTATATTTCAAATGGTATATCTTTATGGTGTCATTTTACTGCTCCCCTCCCCCATAAGGAAACACTATAAAGTTCTGGAAACTACTATGGGCAAATATAAAGCCTATATGACATAAGTAAGGTATAAAATAAGGAGGCCTTTATAAAAGTGTTTCAAAGTAGTTTCCAGAAATTTTTAGTGTTTCCTTAAGGAGATTGGGAGTCTTTAACTAATACCATTTTTTCACATTTTCCTTTTTTACAATTGATTTCAGACTAAACTATGTTTGCTTAAAGTTAAAGTCCTGCTTTTAGGTACCTCTGACCGTTAGCCTACGCTATCTTATATTGGATTTTTTAAACTACTAAATAAAGTTTTTTTTTTATCTTGAAGGACACCTGATGAGGAAGATGAATTAGGTCCAG
The DNA here is from genome assembly GCA_027921565.1 of Artemia sinica. NCBI lineage: Eukaryota > Metazoa > Arthropoda > Branchiopoda > Anostraca > Artemiidae > Artemia > Artemia sinica. The sequence goes on from CM051262.1 coordinate 60,945,591, forward strand.
CCTCAAGAGGAGTTATGACCTTTGACGGTGAATTATCCTCGTTAAATGGAAAATTAGGTATATCAGCGATGAATTATGAACTGTATTATGAAGCCGACCAGGTATCGGTGTGCTCATGTACCTGTTATGGAAATAGTAAATCTGGAATCACTTCCATTCTTTCGCCAGCAAGTAAGTCATATTACTTAAGAACTGTTAAGAATAGTGTTACATCAATGAACACTGCCAGAATATGAAGAGAATAAAATAATATTTCAATAAAGGTATCTTTATGGGGAAAGGGTATCCCAAGGAAATTATTCGTAAGAATATGGAAGGAAGAAAGAAAAAGTCAACCAAGAATTATAGAAACGAAGGAAATAGACCGAGAAACTACAACATATCTACTATTTCCTCCTGTTTTATTGCAAAAATTATAGGGATAATTATTAAAGCACAATATGAAAACAGCTTTAAAATCCCAACCAAATATTGGATCACCAAGTGATCCAGTACTGGATAAGATGAAATACCAAGAAGAATATTAATTGACGCGTACAAAATTGAGGTGTCCTGTGGAAAATACAATGCCTGCAGATATGAAGAAAAATTAGAGAATAGGTTCCAACTACTGCATATAAATATTATACAGTATGATCATTCCCTATACAGCCATTATACAAAGCCAGACCGAGATGCAAGTGCTCCGGAGAACATTTAAACAAGTATAAACATAAGCGACATTTGATTTTTTCACAGGTAGACAAGTTAGATTTCTCTTGAATGTGAAACTTGGTTTCACCTTTGTAACACTAAATGTTAAAGAATCTAGTTTTAAATTAATTTATTCTACATATATAAAAATTGGTAATTAGTAGTGCAATGATCTTATTAGATGTTTTTAGAAACTGCAAGTAGGTTTCGAAGTCTCGAGTTGGTGTCAAAGGCATTTTGAGAAAGTTGCTGCAAAGATACGTATTCCAGGGTAATATACACTGGACCGCTGATGGCAGATTAAATGGGAAGAGCTGTTTGTAGGCATCAAAAATGTAGCTGCTAAAAATCACTGAGGCGTGATCTTGCTGTTATAATATTTATATAAAGTGGTTCGAAAAACACAGAAATCGATCGATTCCTCCATAAGTAAGAAAAAAGGCCATAAATTTTCGATTCAGCTGTTCATTCTTTTTTTTTTTTAAGTTGAAGAGTCAAAGTTATGACTGTTTTTTTTTTACACCAGTTAAGTATTAAAAATTCATAGTCTAATGTCTATCGATATCCTTAGCTTTCAGCAACATAAACAAATATCTGCATAAAATATAGATAAAACCACAATAGTAAAATTTCTTGAAAGTTGGACAAATCCGACTTAAAACTCGAAAAAGTAAAAAGGTAGTTAAGCCTGTGCTAAAGCAGTTATATATTATGTGAAACACTTTGCTCCTACTTGTATGAAATTAAAAAATAATTTTAAAGTTTTCATTCGACATGAATTTTTGACCTTTCCTGAGGAGTAGACATTTACCCTCTGGGAGCACATTTGGGCCACCTCTTTATAGTAAGCTGTTCATTATTTATGTTCCAATAGGCCGTAAAATAAATTTACTACAGAGTCATGGTCGCATAACTATCATATATTGAAGAAGCCCCCCCCCCCCTATCAGTAGTCTGCTAAGTGTACTAAGGTATTTTGATATACTTCTTTTTTTGCCAATTAATAATATGAAAATGGAATTAAGAAGTCTGTCATAGAACTCCTTAAGAAATTAAATAGTTTGGAGCAGCTCTTTGCTTTCTCTCATTCTCTACCATCGAACACTGTTAACTAGCCCCTAGCGATTAATCGAATTAATTAAAAACAAGAAAAATTATGTTTACAGTCACATTACGAAATAGAAGGGGTTTTCCTACATCTGGTGTTTATTCAAACCTTTTGGAAAATGTACCTGATGAGCTTCCAAGAGCTCAGCAATAATATAGAGAGGGGTTGGAAATATTTCTTGAAGATTTAACATAAAAGAATATTATACCTCCCAATTTATTCCCCGCTTAGTAAGTCTGAATAGAAAACTATACTAAATGAAAACTGAATGTAAAATATTCAGTTTTCATGAATGTAAAATATTCGGGAAAACTGAAAGTAAAATATTTAGTAAAATATACTAAATATTTTACTTTTAAGGGAGGTAAACATAAAAAAATTGAGCCAAATCATATTTTTTTCGTATTTCGGTATTTATGTATTAAATGCACTCTTTTATATAACGCAATGAAACCAGTCACGAAAAACCCGCTAAAGACGGGTTAATTCAAGAGACCCCTATAGAGTCATGCAATGCAAAGGCGTGGTTATCATTTGGTTTACGATGTTTAAACTGTTGTTTTTTTGGGGTTTAGGGGGGAGGGGGAAAGGTATCTAGGTTTGGTTACGTATTTAATATAGGGTACACTTTACCCCCCCCCCCTAATATGCAAATATATAGCCCTAATTTGTTTCTAAACTATTATATATATTCATCCTATTTTATTTTATTTCATTAGCATTAACCAAACTTGACTTCTTTAGCAGTATATAATAGAGTACGTTTAATGCATAAGTACCCTTATTTCTTAGCAAACCAGCTGTAATATAATAGACGAAATTCAACGTGAGTCGCAGATGACTTTCCCATTTTGTGGAATAAAAATTAGCAGAAAAGCTGGTATTTTCGTAACCAAGTGTGAAAATCACTCTGGGAAACTGCACTGGGTTGTCCAGTTTAACCAAACAAGCAATTAAAGCGTAAAATGTAACACAACATCTGTCCTAGGCACAAGCGTAGCTACGGAATTTTCCTCTAGGGCAACCAGCTAACTACAAAGGGCGGGGCGGGGGTAACTTACCAAAATTAGTTAACACTCATCATAACACTTGGTCTTAAATATTTTCAAGGGAGAGGAGATCAAGAAATGTGCCATATACCCGTACAAAAACTTCCACTACCACCTATCAGAACATCTTCCTCTTTTAATTGTTGTCTTGCTTTCCGTGTAAAAAAACAGAAAACAAACAAAAGACGAAGAGAACAAACGAGTACCTTACTTTGAAGTTGATAACGACACACTTCTCAATTAAAATCCATGATGAGAATGTGAAAAAACCCTATTTTAGGCCTCTATTTTGCGAGAGGGGATATCTTTTAAACATTTAACGGAATTTTTGGATAAACATCTGTATAGTCAATCAATAGAATAGAAAATGACGTATAAGCCTCATGACGACTCTTAAGACGATCCTTTGACCCTCAAGTGAATCATAGAGCCTAATCATAGCTTTTCCTTGGACAGACGAATAAAAACATGAAAAAAAGTTACTTTTTAGGATCCTTTTTCTCAAACCATGTCTTATGGACAACCAATGGCTCTTTAGGATGAAATTTCCCTGATTTCGTCGAGCTAATGCTCTTTTTTTTTGTTCAACTGTAAACAGAGTATAGAGGCAATTATAAATCAACGCTTCAAGTACCAAAACATCAATGAAATAATTAAAATAATTTGTTAAGGATGTTTAATGGCTGATTTTATTGACAATATTATCGTTATGGCCTTCTTAGGCAACCTTTTGTGTGTTTTTAGGGGCCACCACTCTATCTAGTGGCAAAAATTTACTCACGGGTGGAATCAAATGCGAGTTCCTACACGACTGAAAAGTTTATTTTTAAGACTTCAAGAGTTAAGTTATGATATCGTAACTCATTAATCATAAAGTTACGCTTGATGATAAATGCTAAGAGTGATAAACGAAAATAAAGGTGACTGTCCTCTATTTAGGGGATTGGATTTAGGGGACGGAATTGGAACAAAATTTGAACTTTAGTATAAAGAGCGAGGCATTGATAAGGGGGTGAACCCTCTCGTATACATAATAATTTCTGTTCGTTTTAAGTTTTAATGTTGCTCCTTACTTTCTGTTGAAAAAACATGTTTCTTTTTTTTAATAATGAACAAAGATAAAGACGTTTGTCTTATGTTAAGCCCAATATTCATTATGGATTTTTCTGGTGAAATCAACCGATTTAATACAGTTTTGTCTCTGGATTTGACTGTTTCAGAAAAGAAGCCACTTCAAATGCCCTGATTTGCAGCATTTAAAACCACCATTGGAGACTGCAGCTGCCATAAAAAGTAGAAAAGTACGGGCTACTTTGTCTGAAAAAGTCATAATTAAGACTCTGAAACCTTCCCCGTTACTCTGAGAGTAAGCAAAAATATATCCATACATTACGCCTAATTTGGATCCTCGTACCATGAAAATGCTAAAAACTGAGCTTATTTAACCTTAAACTGAACTAACTATTAGTGTACTAACCTGATTTTTTTAAAGTTTCTTCTCATTTGTAATGTAGGGCTTGTGAAAAATTGTTTAAACCACTACATGGCGAAGTGGGAACAGATTATGTTCAACAAAAATGTGAAAGTGCTTGTTTTTTTTCGTAGCCATTTTCAGGTGGTTTTCTGCCTCAAATCTAGACTGCGGCCTCAGTTCCTCATTAGGTTTTCATAATGACCAAACACCTTAAAGTAGAGAATGTTTCAGAATGAAACATTCTGATATATCAAGTAGTTTTCGTCAGGCAGCTGTTTGAATCATTATCTGTGTGTGTGTGTTATTTGAATTTTATAAATTGAGTATCGCACCAAAACAAAATTTTTCCCGACTAAAATTCATTCTGGGATTTTAAATGTATGTAGTGCCTCCTCTTCTTGCGGAACTTTTTAGCCCCATCGGCTAAAAATGTAATAGCCCATGGGACGGGCTATTACATTCAAGAACGGTTGGGAAACTTGCGAAGATAATCCTTGTGTAGAACGTTTCAAAAATACAACGACATCGAAAATGACTAAAAAATTGTTTATAATTTCCGGGAGATTGCGAATATTCGTGAAACTAGTAATATGATAGGGACAGCAACGTGTTCATCAGAGAGATCACGGGTTCGTCATATATTAAATTGATCTACAAATTGTACAGTCAATCATGAATAATCCACTAGTTTAGGTGCAACATAGGGGGTGCAGTTTCACTTTCTCTTTATGCTGTGGAGACTTGGTGTCTTACCTCTAAAATATAGAAGATTTTGACCCCTTCGTCTTGGCCATGTCAGGTTGCGCTGATTAGATCTTTATGCTTCATCTTATTCTCCAACAGTGCAAACTCTATATTAAGATAAATAACAAGTCATAATTAAAAAGTTTTTGGACTGTGTTGCTGATTTTGACCCGTATAAACCTTTGACTGACCATAGTAGAATATCGTATGTCAATTTTATTCATAGAGTTGCTGAAGGTCTACGATGAGCATTGTAAATTGGCTGTAAGAGCGCTGGGTAAGGGGACTGTGCCCTTCAATGTGGAAAGTGGTGTTAAGTAGGGTTGCATATTGCCACATATTTTGTTTAGCCACTGTATAGACTGGATTCTCGAATGGGTGCTATCGAGGTTTGAATGTGTCTTTATGGGTCTAAGCAATAATGTTTCTGGTTTTTGGATTGAATTACACGAATGGCGTTGTCACATTTGCTGCTGATTGAGCAATAGCCGAAGCAAAACTAAACAAAATAGCATATTTCATCCATTTGCGTGGTGTGAAGATGAACTCCGCCAAAACTGAAGTAATGCATCAAAATAGGCAGTCTGGTGACCAGCTTGTATTGCACAGAGAAAAATTCGTAAAATTTAATAGCTTACCTTACCTTAGCTCACTGATAAGCTTTTATCGAGGTTGTGATCTTGACAAAAAGAATAGGATCAGCTAATTCCAAGCCACCTTCTCACAGCTCCACTATCATTTGTGAAAACGGCTGTATATACCCATAAAGACAAATATTTGTGTCTACAAAGCATCTGTAATGTCGTTTCTCTTCTATGATGTGTATTCTTGATCATTGAAGGCCTTTAACCACCTCCATAATATCGAGGTATTTGACCATATTTGTCTTGGCCATGTCCTGCATAAAAACTGCGTTTTGATCATGTCTGAGAAGACCCAATGATCGCATAATCTAGCATGTGCTTCTAGCTTCTCCTTTGCCAGATAGATCAAGGCAACCAGGCGATCAATTAAAGAATTAGTCTTTAATTATAAGAAATAACCCCAAGCCCATTGTTTGGTTTCAAAAGTTACACAGAAGATGAAATTGCTGCTCAGTCCAATTTGCTGAAAAGATGGCACAAAATCATGACAGGGGGAGTTATTCATGCTGGTCATATGGATACCGGGTGAAGTGTTCATGTCAGGTCGTGCAGCAAGTACGAGTAAGCAACTAAGTATGTATTTTTTGCATATTTTGATATTTTTTTGTCCCGACTGGGTGTTGGTATTTGTTCCTTCTCCTTCTTTTGATTTTTTCTTTCCTTGCACCGAAAATATCATAATGAAGTTTTTGCCAAAATATTTACTCTGCTCTCAAACATTAGCATCATTGGATTTACTTAATTATGGGGGCTGGGTGAAATTCTAGGAGCTAAACCCTTGTTAGGTGAAATTTTGGTGTGTTATACTACAATATGTAAACGGTCTAGTAAACAAAATACACTAGCAGACAATAAAGCTGAAGGTAAAATACTAACTCTTTTATGGAACCTGTTCAACAGATACTACTAATTTTGTGCTAATTTGTTGAAGTTTTGGTTGCAAGATCAGGTAGATGGCGAGGTTTTGGAAAGTTATGCTGGATGTATAGAACTTAAAGGAATTGAGCTACAGCCCAGGTTACGTCTGACCTTAATGCTATAATCATATGATGCTAGTTTGAATTTTGGAACGCAAATTAGTTCGGATTTACAGGCTAAAATATACGCTGACAATTCGAGTCATTACATTTATTCAGTTTGTAATCAACCCAGTCTTCAATAGAAATTCAACACAAATAAAATCAATTTAATCAACACAACAAATCAACAAATAATTTTATATTACACATCAGTATGGTATCCTAGCTATAAATCTAATACACGATTATGCAGACGTAGGCACTCTATGAAGCTTATCGTCGTTAATGAGTCAGCAAAGGAAAGAGATTATCTCTATTATTACGATGCTTCTTCTCTCAGTTGTAGGAAATGGCTAAAAGCAACTTCTACTTATGCTACAAGATTTTGAAAATTGCTGCAAGTGCAATTTCAAAGTTAGTGCGCAACCTATAGAAAAACTTTCAGAATAAGCTGGACAAGAGCATAAAGCCTGTAGCAAACATTACTTTCGTGCACACAGTTCAACTTTTATTTGACTAAAAATAAAATAAAAAAAATGAAAAGCAAAGGCAAGAATTAGTGGTAGAATTAGTGATTGGCAGAGAAATAAAAAAGAATTAACATTAGATTACTTGGAATTATGATGGACTTTTGATTAAAAAGAGCCCCCCGAATTAAGAAAGAAAAAGGAACTGAAAATGACGAAGGATGAAAGTTAGGTAGGGATGAAAAAAAGGACAATTTGTTTGCCCCGCACGTTCGTAACAAAAAGGAAAAGCTTGAGATTTATTCTTCGATGACAATCTTAATAGCAGTTTAACTTCAGCGGATAAAAATCAATAGGATATCATACTTTATAATAGTTTCTTTTGTTTATTCTAAAACCGTCTACACTAACATAAAGAAGAATTGAGTATTTATGGAAAGGAGAAGCACAATAAAGCAAATATTCTCTTACATTTAAGTCGTGTAACAGGATTTATAAATTATAGAAGATGAGGAGTAATAATTCTAAGCATTGCAATACTCAATTATTATGGTAATAAAAACTTATTTCTTAGCCCGCTACTACAGCAAGTGGAGTAAACTAATCTACGAGGGAAAAGAAAATACAAAGACGGACCAAGAACTTTGAAACACATCTCTGACTAAAACGGAAAAATAGGAGTATATAGCCTCAAAAAGATAAAACAAATGTGAAAACACACAAGCAACTTAAACATTTTTACTATTTTAAAGAGTAAAAGTTTTCAAATTTAAATTCATATAATTAGCAAGACAACAGCGCTTGATTCTAGTCTCAGACCTTGATCTGATCAGAACAACCGTGTAACAGGGAGAAATGACCCTAATCATTCGTAAGCTCCCCGCTTGAACTTCGAATGCAACCCTTCATACGAAGTCAATTTATCCATCACATATAACCTATATTACAATTATATTACAATATATCTATATATACAACTATATTACAATATATTATATTACAATTATATTATATTATATAGAATACGACTTCCTTTCCAACAAGATAGACACAGTACGAATTTGCACTAGAGGAAATATAAAACTCTTGTGTCACACATATCCCTGTCAAACAGTTCGAGGTAACGAACTGTAAGTAAGGAGCGACCCGGCTCAATGGTAACCGAAACTGTAGAAAACGGAATTTTGATACCAATAGATAAATCAAAAGAATTAGATTTTAATGCTGATTTCAAATATATAAGTTTTATCAAGTTTAGTCCTACCTATAAAAAGTTACGCGCCTGAGAAAATTTGGCTGATTTTAGAAAAAAGGGGAAAAGACCCCCTAAAAACTATAGAACCCTAATGAAAATACACACCATCATATTCAGCGTATCAGAGAACCCTACTGCGGAGGTTTCAAGCTCCTATCTACAAAAATGTGGAATTTTGCATTTTTTTGCCAGAAGAAAGATCACGGATGCGTGTTTATTTGTTTGTTTGTTTGTTTGTTTTTTTTCCCCAGAGATGATCGTATCGACCCAGTGGTCCTAGAATATCGTGGAAGGGCTAATTCGAACGAAAATTAAAAGTTCTAGTGCCCTTTTTAAGTGACAAAAAATGGAGGGCAACTAGGCCCCCTCCCACGCTCATTTTCTTCCCAAAGTCACCTGATCAAAACTTTGAGAGAGCCATTTTGTTCAGCATGGTCAAAAATATGATAACTATGTCTTTTAGGATGACTTAATCCCCCGAAGTCCCCGGGGGGAGGGCTGAAAGTTATGACCTTTACCCAATGTTAACATATAGTATTGGTTATTGGGAAGTATACAGACGTTTTCAGAGGGGACTTTTTCTGGTAGTGGGGGGGAGTGAGTGGGGGGTTTTGTGGGAGTATCTGACCATGAAGGAAGTTTTCATGGGAGAAGGGACATTGCTATGAAGGGGGTGCCGGATTTCCCAGCATTATCAAACAGCTCGTGGTAACGAACTGTACGAAAGGAGCGACCCGGCTCAATGGTAACCGAAACTCTAGAAAACGGGATTATGATAGCAATAGATACATCAAAAGGATCAGATTTAAATGCTGAATTCAAATATATAATTTTCACCAAGTTTAGTCCTACCCATCAAAAATTACGCGTCTGAGAAAATTTGGCTGATTTTCGAAAAAAGGCGGAAAGATCCCCTAAAAGTTATAGAACCTTAATGAAAATCACACCATCATATTCAGAGTATCAGAGGACCCTACTGTTGAGGTTTCAAGCTCCTATCTACAAAAATATGTAATTTTGCATTTTTTGCCAGAAGAAAGATCACGGATGCGTTTTAACCTGTTTTTTTTTCCCAGGGGTGATCGTATCGACCCAGTGGTCCAAGAATATCGTGGAATGGCTCATTAGAATGGAAATTAAAAGTTCTAGTGCCCTTTTTAAGTGACCAAAAAAATGGAGGGCAACTAGGCCCCCTCCCACGCTCATTTTTTCTCAAAGTCACCCTATCAAAATTTTGAGAAAGCCATTTTGTTCAGCATGGTCGAAAATATGATAAAAATGTCTTTTAGGATGACTTATTCCCCCAAAGTCCCCGGGGGGAGGGCTGAAAGTTATGAACTTTACTCAATGTTAGTAGGAAGCTATCATGAGTTCGTGATGGGGCACCATATATGGGCATATAATACTGACGGGGCACCACTGCTGTCATCTACAATTGAGTCTAACGCCAAGCCTACATAATTTATTCAAGGATTATCGATCGAGTCTAATGGGGTTAAGGTCGATTTATTTGTTGTTGTTCGTCTAGATGTATTGACTTCGGGGCGAAGTTTTTCACATGCGCATTAAGGGGAAGAGATGTATTGATCTAAGACTCGGTGGGGAAGTGGATTTCTGAGAACTTGATTGCGTAATCGACTAGGACAAGAGGGGGAAGTGGATTTCTGAGAAATTGATTGCGTAATCGAAGGGGAAGTGGATTTCAGAGAAATTGATTGCATAATCGGTGGGGAATGTATTGATACACGGGTCTAACGGGAACAGGATCACATGTTTCTTTCTAAGCCAATCAAGGAGTCGGAAATATTAGCGGGAGAGGATTGCAGAGAATATAATGAAAGGATTTTTGCTATAGTTTTTATTAATGTGTGAATAGAATTTAAAGGAGCGAGAACAGTTTGACATTACTCATTTGGATATATTTGTGCTGATGATGAGTAGAATGTTTACCCTATTAGAAGTTGATATTGGAGTTGGTAGCAATAATACAAGAGCACCGAACATTGCGGTGGAAATCATGAGAGGATCACAGCTTTTTCTGGATTGGGATGAAGTATATGCAAGATATGTGATATCCTTGAGCAAATTGAAAATGGAGGATCAATTATGCTTCACTGCAAAAGTTGATATAGCGCATGTGAATACACTTCAATGTGCTTTAAGTGCATTAGTGAAGCATATCGAAGACAATTAGCTGTATCGCTAATTGTACATGTCTACTATTATTGTTGTAATTATACAATAAAATTGTTTCAAAATCGAAAATGTTCCCTTTCTTTTTGTTAGAATGATAGGCTAACGAATCATGGTCAGTCTAGAGTCAGCAGTCAGAGTGATAGGATTGAAAAATGAATAAATTTGAGAAAGAGAGAATTAGATCGAATCTGGTGTTTATGGAAAAACATTTGATTTTGGATGATAATTTTTTCGAGTTATCTCTTCAACGCAGGATATTCTCTCGGGGAACACTTGAAAATATAATGAAAACTGATTCTCCCCCATTGGACTATTGTATGAAGCTTTTACGACGTGACTCAAATGCTTATACTCAATTTATTGATATATTAATTAGAACAAAGCAAAATAATATTGTGGACATACTTTTGAAAACATTGCCATAGATTCAATGTAGATGGCTCCCACACCACTCGAAAGAGGTAAGGTCACAGAGTTACTCCTCTCCCATTCCTCCCTCTGAATTTATCGAACGAGGATGATCAGTTTCGTTTTAGCTGCGAGAGAGTTGACATCGAAAACCAAAAAAATGTTCTATGCATGTCCACTATGCATGTACACTCTTGGCAGTTGGACTCAATGTGAGAATTGTAATATTATTGATGACTATAATGAAAAGTGCAAATTATGTAATCCTTGTAAATTACATAGAGGCTATGCAGTACAAATTAAAGGATGTAATTCATGTCTTGAAGAGATTTGTGACTCTCACCCTAGAGGACATCTGTGCTCCAATTGTCACTTTGACAAATGTGATCAGTGGGAGAATACTTACCCCGCAATGATTAGAAAGAATCCCAAACGTGATTTTAGTTTATTTCTACGAGGTTGGTATCGTCGTGTATTTAAATTATTCTGGGAGGAAGAATCTGGTCTAACATTCAACTGTTGGGGTAACAAGACAATTTGGTTTCTACGTCATCGTTGTGACAACACTGCCTATTATGACTATGAACCAAGTGATTTTTATTTGGCAGTTACTGAATGTGATTCACCATTTGAAAACACTGTATGTGATATTGCTTCAAATAGACAGATTGAAACTCGTAAATTTCATAATATGAATGCAAATAGTATCATTGACTATACAAAGAGATATGACAAGAGTGAAGTTACATTATACTGTAGAAAATGTGACCTTGACTTTGCAGCCAATCAAGATCAATATAAAGTGAATCCAAATGATTTACCAGCACTAGTGGTTCACAACGGTTGCCTATACACCGAAGAAGAAGAAATCTAAAGTAAAGAATAAAGACATTGTTGTATATATAAGTCTTATTAATAAACAAATTCACATACATTTTTAAACACTTTACTCTTAGGGCACGAAAATCAATATTATACAGGTCTGAGAGAATATTTTCCACCATAAAGTCGTTCAGACGTGGATTATCTACATAAATGTTGAAAAACTGCTTATAAGTACAGCCGCGACATCGGAACACAAAATATAGTAGTGCATGGAAGCCACAGCTTTTAGTCGTCAGATCCTGCACTCTCTTCCGATTTTTAATAATAGTTTTCCCACTGCTCTCAATATAGTTGCTGATGTGGGGTGTGTAGAATGTATAGTGTAGTCCAAAAGGATCAAAAATTCAATCGTCTTCATTGTTTGAAAGATGCACAGCCAATGACCAGTCTGCACAGTTGACGGACTGCTATTAACAATAATTAGGATATTGTTGCCACTTTGAATCTTTCCAAGAAAGTCCGAGGGCAGACAATAGGATTTGTATTTGCACACGTAGGGGTCCATATTAAATACATTGATTATTTGACTGGTGTTCATGGTGCCAAGTCTAGTAGAACACTGCCTTTGGGAGTGATTTCCCAATAGGTTTCATATTGATTTAGCGAGATTAGTGCAATACTCTCAGCTAACGGGTCGGCAAATGTACACTCTAAACGTACACTCCCCGCTCGTACTATACTCATATCCTGCGTACCAGACAAATCCAATGCAATGATACCATGTGTTTTAGCAAACATTTCTTCGGTTATACCATTTTCAAATAGTTGTGGATCATGATCTAGGGTTTGCATGGTCAACTCATACAATGTTTTATAGGATTTATCAAAAGATAGATTGTAAAGTGGTATGCCGTTTACTTTGCAGACAAGAGATGAAAGTTCAAACATTTCAAATTTATGTGGGCATCCAGTCCACGATCCTATTGCACTAGCACTTTTTACAAATGCCAAAGCGAGTTTTGACGGAATTTCGCCATTGATAAAGGATGAGTCGATGAAGTTGCGTGACCCCATGGTAATATGACGTTGATTGGTGATTGTATGAGGACCGAGTAGTTTAATATTATTTCCACTGGCTTTCAGTTTTTCCACTGCCAAAGCAATAGAACTCATATTTTGTCGTTTGCGTTCATGTAGTATTGCCGAGGTGAGGGAGAGAGTCACATCAGGATTGGCAGCAAGTTCTTTTCTCAATATGAAATTGGATGGTGCAAGCGTCAATTTTATATCCACTTTAACATTGGGTGGTAGCCATTGGGGTATATTAACTATTTCATGATATATTTTTCCAACTAGATTTAATTCACTAGTTGTAGCATTTTTAAGTGCATCTGTACTATCAGTATTAGTAATATACTCATATCCATTGGAGGTGCCTCTCAATTCCTTGTATGACTTGGGTGTCATCAGCGTGAATTGCATATAGCTTGTATAAATTGAGAGATTGTTGCTTGTGCTCACCAGCGTGCCATTGATGTAGACACTGATTTGACGAAATAAATTATGTAATATAACATTTTCATAGGATATTGCATTGGCAAGAATTGGCAATGCATTATCGGATTTCCGGACTTTCATTTGTAAATCTATAAATGTCGAAAACATGTCCATAAAGTAGTCTTCATTGGAATAAATTTGAAAGTGGATATTATCAGAGAGGGGTTGTTGTGGATAAAATTGTTCATAGTATCCATGTTTTACACTCACATCAACATTTTCTGCATTAAATAGATTCAATGAGGAGGTGATTGAAGATTGAGAATCCTTAGGCGGTAGGTAGGACATCTTAGGAAAAGAAATCCAGTTTTGATCTAACAATTCTCTTCCTGGGGCTTCTTCTTCTACTGTTTACTGTATGTGTCGGCGTTTTCCTTCTTCTCTTTGACAGGGATGATGTCTTTTGTTTCTTACCTGAGTAGAGACTGATGAGTGATGCATTGTTTCTCGTTCTTTTTAAACCTTTTCCATTTTGTTTTAATCTCTCGCCAAGGGTTCGTGCACTGGTCCTAAGATTTTCCGAAGCACTTTTTTTTAAATCCTTGCCAGAGCCCCAATTGTATAGTTTAGAGGATGCAAAATCTGTCGCAGCCGGTAAAAAATACTTTCTAGCCAGAGGTAGTGCAGAGCGAAACAGCTTAGCAAACCAACTGCCAAGACCGTAGCCAGACATTGACGGGCGACCATTGTAATAGTCCATTCCATTGCCCTGTTGTCTTGGGCCAAGAGTATTAACATAGTAGTCAATATCAGGACAAATGAATACCACTTTTCTATTAGACATCTTGTTGCTGTTGAACGATGGGACGGAAATGGCATGTAATCACAGCCAAACCTTTTGGTATTGCTAGAGGATCACCTAATTCAGTTCTTAGTGTTAACTGACAGTGTTCCAAATAGGAAGTGTTTACTGGAATATAGTGAAGATGCTTTATATTGTAGTGGTGAATATGTTCTTGATTGGTTTTTTGTTCAAGAACTCGTAGGAGGGGAGCGTTGCTATTGCCAACCCGGGATGTTTCCACAAATGAGGCGTAGAGAAATATACAAGTATCTGTGGAGAAGGCAGGCGGGTAGTCAGAAAAAATGAATTTAGTGTTTCCAGCACTTTTACCGTTGATTATATTGAGCTTAAAGCCAAGAACATCTTTCAGATTATCATTGAGAATAACCTTTTCATCGGCAATAGGTGAACTAATGTAGATCTTGCCCTTCTCCTTTGAATAGTTGAAATGAAAAGCTCCTTTTTTACGTGCGGAAATGCTTTTATTAATAGAACGACATAAATCATTCATACAGGTGAGTTCTTCATAGGGTAATTCAATATATGGATAAATCATCCAATTGATCTTTCGAATTTGTTCTTGATCACCTGAGGGTGTTAGCCAGTCATAGGGTCTAATTTTTATATCATATTTACGATCGTTTCTCAGGATGTCATATGTATTTTTGAGAATACAGTCGACAAGAGCCACTTCATACTTTCTGTCATTGAATTTGATAGTGGGAGAGAGTTTCGTCCAAAAATCACTTGTTTTATTCAAGTCATTGTAGAGAGGATCGGAAACATTGGACATGAAAGTCACGTAGAAATATTTGGGCATTGTTAATATCTTCAGCACTGACCCAAGAATCAAAATCATTTTGTATCCTAGCCAGCGAACAAGCAACTGTCTCTTGCCCCTACGAGTACGACTCTTTAATATCTTTTCAATTTGATAAATTTCACTAGTGTTTCTAACTTTTTGCAGTTCATATTCATAAAAACCGCCGAGAATCTCATCCTCTTTGGTTTCTCGCAGTCGATATGTCGTGGGTTCGGTGTCTAGGATTTTGGACACTTTAAATAGTTCAGTGCTCCATAAATGCTGCTTGCTTTTTTATCACTTTTGGCTGCTCTTTTGGATATTATTCATTTTTTCTTTTGGGGATTCATTCCAAATTATAAACTGATAAATACCTAATATCAGTCAAATTATAAACTGTATCTAAAAGGAGTAAATTTATCAAATTGAAAAATACATGGTGAACGCTTCACATGAGAACACTTCAATTAGAATGACACAAAAAACACTTAATAGTTTATTCGCTATGAAGAAAAATGAAGTGCCAGCTATTTTCTTAGGTAAAAAATGAAAAGCTCATCCGTTTTAAGTGTAATTAAATGAAATAATATGCAGACTGAAGTAGCTCCAGGAAGATGTTGAAATATTCATCCTAGTTTGTCACTTTTAATCCAAGCAAAATGTTAAGACACTTAGTATCAGTTATTGAGTTTAAGCTTTGATTTCCAAATGCTCACAAGAATTACCAAATTTAAGAAAGTCGCAACAATAAGTCACCTGTGATCAAAATACTTAGACTCCTCTTTGATCGCCACCCAGGCTCAAAGCTTTTGCTATGGTCATTTCCATGGAAATCTCCAAAGAGTTTCTTTTTAAAATAGCTTTCAAGCCTAGTTAGGGGTATTTAGACTTTTTTCCTTTTCTTCAAAGCTTTGAAAAAAGTGTTATAATATTCCAAATGTTACATTTGTGCATATTTTTGGTAATCATTTGTGGGGTGATCGAATTTTCTAAACCACTGTAGATACGTAAGAACGTTGCAACATCTAGTACCCTGAGGTCATAAGACTGTCAAAGACTCCTCCTTGAACCTCCCAAATTGAAAGCTTTTATTATGACCTGGCCTTTTAATGTAACTTGGGCACTGGACCAAGGGCGCCATTGTTACTCGAGCGCAACGTTAGGTCGGGATGTCGATATCGCTTTCGTCACACCAATTAGTTTTAGTGTGAATCTGCCTGGTACATATGAATGAATGTTTTCAAAATAAACCCGTTTCATCAATAGGAAAAAACCGGATTGGACGCATATGTCCCTTTCCCTTTGGACGATAAAACCATACAAGTGCTGTATCAAGTATAAATCACGAAAATCTTGTTAATTTTGTCAACTTTTCAACTTTTTGGCATCCCTGCTTTCAATAAAAAAAAATCAAGGTACTATCACTTAAATATAATAACTCCCTATGCCCCCCTTCTGGATACCATCTTGATAGGATACCGTCTCTGCTTTAAATAAAAAAAATAATTAACTTATTGGCACCCCTGCTTAAAAAAAATCGAAGGTATTACATTTAAATATGATAGCTCAATACCCCCCTCCCCCCTCTGGATACCACCTTGATAGGATGCCGTCTCTGCTTTAAATTAAAAAAAAATGAACTTTTTGGGATCCCTGCTTTCAATAAATAAAATTTCGAGCTATTATCATTTAAATCTAATACCTCCCTACCCCCCCCCTCTGGATACCACCTTGATAGGATACCGTCTCAGCTTTCATTAGAAAAATAATTTACTGAATAATTAACAAGGTCACTATATGGTTCAAACAATCACGCAAAATAACGTTAAACAGCTTAGTGTTTCTTGAAAAAAAAAATTAAGGGTATGAGTAAAGGGGTACAAAGACAACAAAAAAATGTCGAAATTATTCAGATATACCTCAAATTATTGGAAAATAGAGTGATAGATTCGCCATGGCATTCCATAAGATCCAAAGAATCGAATTAAAAGGGAGCACACACAAAAGCCAAATAAGGCCAGTAGCCTATGAGAAATCACAAAATACCCAAGACAAGGAACAAGTCCTAATGGGGGGTCCTGGGTCTATCAAAATATTTCAATGCTTTCCCAGGGAATTTGATATCATTTTCTTCTGTCTCCACTTTAAATGAAAAAAATAATTATCTTTTTGGCATCCCTGCTTTCAATAAAAAAAAATGAGGTATTATCATTTAAAATGATAGCCCCCTATCCCCCTCCCTATAGGCAATAATTTACAATTTATTTATGAATCATATTTTTGAGGTAACTTCCGGCTCAATCTTTAATTCCCCAACCATGTACATAGCTTAGTCTATAGCTAAATTTTGTCGCAACCGAAGGCTGTTTTTTTTTTTTTGGGGGGGGGGTAAAAATGTTCCAGAAAGAAGATTGTATTTTCTATCAGGTGTTCAATAATTGAGTATTAAACATTAAGAAAATCTTATCTAAAAACAGCAAAAAAAATCTGCAAACTTACAATTCAGCTGTAGAAACAATCTGTCGGCTGTCAATTTCAAAATCCAACAAAAGACTGAAGCTGTATAGTAGTGAATGCGTTCTATAATTCTATTCAACTTGAAAATAAAATTCTTGACTACGAATGATGTAAGAAATAGCGATTGGGAAACTGCATTCGAATGGATTTAAACTCATTTCATAAAGACGATACTTTTTTTGTCAACATATGAAGAACTGTGTATATTGCAATATTTGCAATAGCATATTGCATCTGTCTGGTTTTTATGCAAAGTAACAAAAGAGACGAAAATTAATGAACAAGAGAGCAGTGAAGAATTATGGTATACAAAGTAATATTTGGCAGGGAAAGTCACTGGTGATAAATCACTAGGGGTGGCACCGTGATTGCGTGATTTTCGGGGATTCGGGGAACCAAATTTTTTTTCGAGGTGACGCATAGATTTTCGGGGAAATACCCGAAAATTAGGGGATAGTGCAAGCTCTGCTTGATTTCTAATCAGGAAAATCGAAATACTAAACAACACGAGAAGGAAAAGCTCCGACTTTGCGGTTGACGCAATTGCCGTAAAAATAATTTAAAGTCGACGGAACGCTGCCGCCTCTGCCGGCGGTGGCGTGCCTGCGGCGTGCCGGCGGCGTTACGACTCTTCGGCGGCGTTCGACCGGGCCTCTCGTCAGCGGCGTTCGGTCGATCCGCCGGCGCGGCGCCGGGGTCTAAACCCATAAAAAAATTTCATTTTAATACTCTTTATCTGCTTTGAAAAACGGTATATTCTCTAACATTCAGATTGAATTGGGAGAAAATTCATTAGCGGAAATAGTATTTAAAAACTTAGATTATGATTTGCAGCTTGCAAGTGGAGGGTTGAATGAGGCTCATTTTCGCCTTGTACAGTCAGCGTTTGTCTTGAAGACCCAGTCGTTGTATCTTGTCCTGAAAGCCCTGCTGCATGATTGGGGTTCAAATGGATCATATCATGTCCACCACGATCTTTTGCAGCCGGGCCAGCGATATACCGGGCTCGTGCAGCCGAGGCTGTAACTTGAAGAGGCAGCATTGAGGCTCGATTAAGAGGGGCTTCCATAGATGTGGTAGCGATGTCGCTGGCTTGTACAGCAGGGTTCTCCATCCTTGTGGGTCATTGTCTTTTCGGTTTTTGACCAGACTGCATAGGGGGTGGCACTGATGGGGCTGCCTCACCCTCTCTGGCTCTCTTTGATGGAGGAGGCGCACATTCTTCATAATTGTCCTTAAAAAAGAAGAAAAAATTTAGTATGGAAAAATGATTCCTCTTTTACAGAAGAAAAATTAGTACCTCCCGCCCCTAACCATAACTTTGCCTAGAATTATCGCAAAGAAGCCCCTCTCCCCCCTTCTCAGTAAAGCAAAAAGTAAAATTTCACGTGAAATATACTAGGCTTAGAAATCAAACGTTTTTGTTATACAACTTGTGAAAAAATAAACCTTGACAATCAGTAGTCTATAGCCATAGGATAGAAATCAATGTTTCTATTTTGACCATTTAGAAAAAAAAATTATATTATTTTCCTGTCTATAGGCTTTAAAATAGAAAAAAAAGCTTGTTAACACACAGCTTATAGGCCTAAAATTTGCGATCATAGGTAAAAATGCTATTCAATTTACGCATAATATAAGCTTCATGCAACTCCTAAAGACTTTTCTTTCAAGCCTTGCGTATCAAAGTTAAAAAACCATAGTTTTCACCCCCCCCCCCCTCCTGGGAATATAAAAGAAACTTTATCGAACGAAAGCTTGAAAAAAAAAAATCAAAAAACCTGCCTAGAGACGCAACGCATATATTTAAACATTATTTCTCTATGGTCAAAGGATGTACATGTCTACACAAAGAATCCCCCCTCGCCTTACTTTTCACGCAAAGAAACACTTTGTTTTCACCTTACAACAAAGCTGTTAAAATCGAGACATTGCCCCTTCCCCGCCCCCCCCTTTTACATAATGTCCTAAAAATATATTTAATAGGTATTAATTTTGGAAATAACTCGTTTCCCTCTTCAATACAACATAGAATTTCGCAAAGCCTGTAGCCTTACAAGTTTAATTAATGATAATCTCTTTCCATGTAAAACTGTTTTTAATTCAATGGGAAAAACAATCCTTTTCCGCGGAAGATTTCGCTATCCAAATTCTTGTATATTTAGCAAATCCAGATATACTTTAAAGGGTGTCAGTAATTATCAGCTATTTAAATCTTTGCGGGAAATCTGTAGGTCAAGCCATAGCGGCTTAATAGCTAAGGGATTGACAGAAAGTTGACAGTTACTTTTAGGTAAGATACAGAATTTAATAAAAAACATAGTTACTTCCATTGGAAGAATTAAAGTCGTAAACAGAAGGGGGAGGAGGGAGGTTTACAGGGTAAAAAAGAGTGTATTTTAAACTTTCTATCGAGTATAAACATCATTTAGTGGAGTTTGTATTGTGGGGGGGGGTATCCCCTGAATTTGAATTTACTTGAGGGGTGACTATGTAAAAATATTTTATTTGGAAATAAACTAAGAAAATTTACTAAACTGAACTTACATTATAAATCGATGTAGCCAAAGCTTCCAAGTCAATAATATCCGATGCTTTATCCATGGTGTCTTAGAACTTTATGAAAGTTTAATCACAACGCATGTCCGTTATATACAAAATCTCAAGGGCGAATTGTGATGTAATGGGAAACCTTTCATAACTTCCCTGATTGGCTTAGAAGGAGACACGTGATCCTGTTCCCGTTAGAGTGGTGGATCAATACATTCCCCCACCGATTATTTAAATCAAGTTCTCAGAAATACACTCTCCCCTCGAGTCCTAGATCAATATATCTCTTCTCCTTAATGCGCATGTGCAAACTTCGCCCCGGAGTCAATACACCTAGACAAACAACAACAAATAAATCGACCTTGACCCCATTAGACTCGATTGATAATCCTTGAATAAATTATGTAGGCTTGGCGTTAGACTCAATTGTAGGTGGCAGCAGTGGTGCCCCGTCAGTATTCCATGCCCATATATGGTGCCCCATCACGAACTCATGATAGCTTCCTATTAATGTTAACATATAATATTGGTTATTGGGAAGTATACAGACGTTTTCAGGGGGGATTTTTTCTAGTAGGTGGGGGGAGGGGGTGGTTCGGGGGTTATATGGGAGGATCTTTCCATGAAGGAAGTTTTCATGGGGGAAGGGACATTGCTATGAAGAGGGCGCCGGATTTCCCAGCATTATTAAAGAAAAAGATCAGTAATTAAATTAAAAAAAAACAATTTTTTCAACTGATTTCAACTGATTGTGATTAAGGGGTCATTTTTAAAGAATTGGAAAAAATTCGAACTTTAGCTTAAAGAGCAAGGTATTGACTAGGGGGCGAACCCCCTAATATACGTGTTAAAAGTTTATGAATATAGAAGTTCGTTACGTAATTTAATTCGTAAGTTACGTATATTTATTACTATGAGAAAAAGATCAGAAATTAAATTAAAAAAAAACAATTTTTTCAACTGATTTCAACTGATTGTGATTAAGGGGTCATTTTTAAAGAATTGGAAAAAATTCGAACTTTAGCTTAAAGAGCAAGGTATTGACTAGAAGGCGAACCCCCTAATATACGTGTTAAAAGTTTATGAATATAGAAGTTCGTTACGTAATTTAATTCGTAAGTTACGTATATTTATTACTAATAAAAACGTTCGTAAATAAAATTAAACAAGTTTCGAGAAAGCCATTTAACAAAATAAAAGTAAAATTAATATACGAATTTTGTTTTAATTATCCATGGACGGTAAGCCAAAATCAAAACCTGCATTAATTCAAAAACGTTCAAAAATTAAATAAAAAAAAACAAGTTTTTTTAACTGAAAGTAAGGAGCGACATTAAAACTTAAAACGAACAAAAATTATTCCGTATATGAAAGGGGTTTTTTCCTCCTCAACGCCTCGCTCTTTACGCTAAAGTTACTTATTGTTTTAAAAAATAAAGTTGTGAGACAGAGTCAAACTTTAGCGTAAAGAGCGGGCATATAAGTTTGTATTGAAATATTTGTTTTAGAAACTTGAAGAAGGGTTCATTCGATTGGAAAGTCAAAGGGCTAGTGCGCTTTTTAATAGTCTCGAAAGTGATTTGAGGGCAACTAACCCCTCTTTCTCGCTCACTTCTTCCCAAAACACATCCAATCAAAATTTTTAGATAGCCATTTTATTCAACGCAGTTGAATGTTTTGGAAATTAGGTCTTTAAGGATGACAACGCCTCCACCCCCACATCCCTCAGGGCAGGGGTAGTAAGTTATGCCCTGGGGGCATATAGGGTTTTTAAAGGAAGTGATGTTATAGAAACTTCAAAAAGGGCTCTTTCAATTGGGAACTGAAAACTAGGTCCTTTTAATAGTCAAAAGTGATTGAAGGGCAACTAACCCCCCTCTCACGCTCACCATTTCCCCAAACGCAAACAATTAAAATCTTGAGATATCCATTTTGTTCAACGTAGTCAAACGTTCTGGAAATTAGGTCTTTTAGGATGATAACCCCATCAGAGCCCTCAGTGCAAGGGTTGTAAGTTATGCGAAGGGAACATATAAGGTGTATATAGAAAGTTATTGTAGAAATTTTAAAAAGGGCTCATTTGATTGGAAATTGAAATTGCCCTTTTAAATAGTTGGAAGTGATTGGAAACTAATTAATCCCCCTATCACCCCCACCATTTCCCCAAACACATTCAATCAAAGTTTAGGGATAGCTATTTTGTTCAACGTAGTTAACCGTGTTATGCTGTGTTATGCCGTTGGGGGCATATAAGGTTTTTATGGATAGAGTTGTCTTAAAAACTTCAAAAGGGACTCATTCAATTGGAAATTGAGAGGGCTAGTGCCCTTTTTAATTGTTGAAAGCGATTGGAGGGTAACTAACACCCCTCTCACGCCCACCATTCCCCCAAACACATCCAATCAAAATTTTCAAATAGCCATTTTGTTCAACGTTGCAGAAAAATCTAGAAATTAGGTTTTTGAGGATGACACACCCCAGCCCTCAGGGCAAGGGTTGTTTCGTAGTTGAAAGATCTCGAAATTAGGTCTTAGAGGATGACAAACACCCGCACAGCCCTTAGGGTAAGGATTGTAATTTATGCCCTTAGGGGCATATAAGGAGTTTATAGAAAGTGTTGTCGTAGAAACTCAAAAAGGGCTCATTCGATTGGAAATCGAAACGCCTTGTGCCCTTTTTAATAGTCGAAAGTTATTGGAAGGCTTAACATTTTTATAATAAAGATTGATTTGTATATAATGTATTATTTTTTGTTGTTGTTGTAGATGTTTAGACCAGGACACTTCGTATCGCAGGAGTTGTCGTATGGACTTCGAAAAGGGCTCATTCGATTGAAAATAGTCAAAAGTGATTGGAGGGGAACTAATACCCTTCCCGCGCCCACCCTCCCATTTGCCTTTATGTTTAAAAACTAAATGTTGCCTTAAGATTAAATCAAAATGCACTTTGTTAATGCTAATTCCTAAAAAGGCATCTCAGCAGTATCCCAAGAATGACTGAGGGTATTATGTTCAATCTGTCGGGACTACTTCTTCTCTTAAAATTTAACCAATCAAAATAGTGTAAGCGTATTCCAAGCTATCAAAGAAAGTAAACAGATTTTTTGCGAACGATATCAAGGTTTCCATTTCAGGTCAACTAGAGGAGGTATGAAACTAAATTAAACACTACTATTTGTGTCCAGATTTATAAAAGGGAGTATGTTGTTAAAAATTGCTGAAAACTTTTCTCCAGCATACAAATAGTAGGCCAAACTATAAATTCTTTAAAAAACAAACGAAAAGATTTAAAGTATTATTTTCTTTTTCCCTAAAAAGACTATGTCAATTTAAAACGAGCAGAAATTAATTAAAAAAACTTTTTCACAAAATAAGTTTTTCAAAGAAAAGTAAAGAACTTCATTAAACAAAAAACGAGAAAAAATAAAATCAAATAATCTAGCAAGCTTGGAACTACTGCAAATCAGCATCCATAAATAAATGCAACCCAAAACGAACAGAAATTACTACGCAACCGATTCAAACTCAAAACGATCAAAAATTAACGTAATTTGGGCTCAAAACCCTATGCCTTCTCAAGGCCAGAACATAATTTGCACTTTACTGAAAAAAAACAAAACAAATGAATGTGCATTGTCAATTTAATATACATGTGCTGATGCTCAGTAATCAAAATTTTAATATTATTTGATTTATTAAAGTTATAAAAGTAAAAAAATTTATATTATTTTCAGTAAAGTGCAAATTATGTTTTGACTTGGGAAGGCACGGGGGTTTTGAGCCCAACTTATGTTAATTTCTGCTTGTTCTGAGCTTGACTCGGTTATTTATTGTAAATTCTATTCGTTTTGGGTTTCATTTATTTATCGATGCTGATTTGTGGTAGTTTCAGGCTTGGTAGATTATTTGACTTTGTTTTTTGCTCATTTTTTGTTTAATGGAGTTCTTTACTTTTCTTTCAAAAACTTATTTAGTGAAATTTTTTTTTAATCAATCTTCAAAAAAAGCGGAACGCAGGAATAAAAAAACCGGCAGTCCTACAAAGTTGTGACTAGCGATGTGTAAAAACTTTCCCCGGAAGCGCCTATTCGAGTTTTTAGATATACTGCCCAATAAACAAGACCTGTCTTTAACATTCCAGACAATAGGAATTGATTATTTAAAAAGTGGAACTTACAGAATATGTATAGCATTGGAAAACTGACCTCAATCCATGCAAAATAATAGTGCATTCGATCCAGTTTCCTCAGATGATCTATAAATGAATAACCATTCTTATTGGTTTTAAGTAATTTTTTATAATTTTCCATCTTTTGGTATTTATTTAGGAAGTTAAAAGTTACGGAGCATAGTCCTTGGTTCCCGCTGGTATCTCACACAATCAACTATTTGCACTTCTTAGCGGTTTTGCTACACATTCATGCAATAATATCGTTTTTGAATACTTCTTTGATTCACTCATAAAAGAAGCAAATTTATAAGTTCGATTGCCATTTAAGTACTTTAGTCTAATATAAAAGAGACGTAATTATAACATCTTGATTAGAGATGTCATACTTTTTGTCTTCGAGAAGCTCTAGGGCTTTGCTAAAAAAGACCAAGCATAAGCACGTGATAGTAGAGATGCTCGTCTGGATTTGCGTACGCCCCCGTACCAAACAGGTTTCTGGTAGGTATAATCTGGTTTGGTAGGTACAATCTGGTTAGGTGGGTATAATCTGGTTTGGTTCGTTATTGCGAGAAGGGTTACTCAATTTACATCTTAGTGTTAACTGGGCGATGACTTAGTCTAATTGCGTAGGTACTAAAGGAACATTTGAAGGTGGAGAAAAAAAGGGGTAATTAGTGATTGGATAATTTTAACAAGAAATGACTGAAAAGTGTTTTGGAGGAGATGGGATGAATGTGTACTGTATAATACACAAGTGATGTTTTGCACAATGTTGTCAATTTTAAATAGTTTAGAAATAAAAAAAATTAACAGGAAATGGC
Source organism: Artemia sinica (assembly GCA_027921565.1). Lineage (NCBI taxonomy): Eukaryota > Metazoa > Arthropoda > Branchiopoda > Anostraca > Artemiidae > Artemia > Artemia sinica. The sequence goes on from CM051262.1 coordinate 60,970,674, forward strand.
TGAAAACTGTTTTGAGGGAGTTGAGTTGCACGAGGGTTGACTTGCACGAGGGTTCAGTTACATGCGGATTCAGTTACACGGGGATTAGAATACTTTAAATGGCTTTATTATATCTTTTCAGAACAAATTATTATTTTAGGGAATTATTTCGGTGAAACAGTTAGAGACATTTTAAAAGATGATTTTAGAAGAGGATTTGAGGGTGAAACTCTTTGGTCGTTATAATACACAAGTTCCATTTGAACAGTGTTGTGAGGTCCCTTACCACAACCCCAAAGGGCTCCGATCCTCCCACCCCAACCCCGAAGGAAGCCCCCGGTCTTCAAAGGTTCTCTGGGCTCCCAAAGGGCCCCCGGCGCCCCAGTGGCTCCTGAGTCCCCCATTATAATACTTTTTAAGGCTTTATTATATCTTTTCAGAACAAATTATTATTTTAGGGAATTATTTCGGTGAAACAGTTAGAGACATTTTAAAAGATGATTTAAAAGATGACTTTAGAAGACGATTTGAGGGTGAAACTCTGTGGTCGTTATAATACACAAGTTCCATTTGAACAGTGTTGAGGGGGCAGGGGGGAGTAGGAGAGGGGGAGGGGGAGTCAATTTAGGAGGTATAACAAGTACCATTCGTTGCGATCATAGCTCTATGTTGGCTCGTTTTAAATACTTCAGCTTGTCTATTCATTTGGGTTAAATAAAAATCTTGAATCTGGAAAATGAAAAAATAAGTATTTAAACAAAATGTACGATGCTGCTAATTAAAGAATAGTAGGCTACACTCAGAATTGTTTGCATGAGGGTTCAGTTAAAGATGGTTCACTTGCACGAGGGTTCAGATGCATGGGGGTTCAGTTGCTTGGGGTTCAGTTACACGAGGATTCAGTTACAATAGAACCCACACAAAAACAATGGGACACACACAAAAGCCAAATTAGCCCAGTGGCCTATGAGAAATCTCAGTAGCACGGGGGTTCAGTTGTACAGGGTTTCGGTTATAAATGGGTTCAGTTACATGGAGGGTTCAGTTGCACGAGGGTTCAGTTAAAGGGGATATAGTTACACAGGGGTTTAGTTAAATTGGGTTGAGTTGCACGAGGGTTCAGTAGCACGAGGGTTCAGTAGCATGGGGACTCAGTTGTACAGGGTTTCGGTTATACAGGGGTTTAGTTACATGGAGAGTTCAGTTGCACGAGGGTTCAGTTAAAGGGGATATAGTTACACAGGGGTTTAGTTAAATTGGATCGAGTTGCACGAGGGTTCAATAGCACGAGGGTTCAGTAACACGGGGACTCAGTTGTACAGGGTTTCGGTTATACAGGGGTTTAGTTACATGGAGAGTTCAGTTGCACGGGGGTTGAGTTAAATGGGTCTTGAGTTCCACGAGAGTCGACTATAAATAAACCTTTTGCGTCTTTCTGAACTTTCAGTGAGAGGTGGGGGTAAGTATTTAGTTTAAATAATTCTAAGAGGAATTGAGTTTTTCTTTCATTGAAATGCAAGAGTTGAATTATTTCCGTAATGCTTTGTCGTGGTTTAGCTTGTCACAGTTACATTCTTGATCTTTCAAAGTTCACTTTGATTTTATAAAATTGATTCTTTTTGTTTGCATGTCCGGGTTGATGTTTGCAAGTCCAAGTTGGGTTTTCAGACCTAGGTTTTTTAGATTTTCGTGTGTGTTTGACTCCTGGGGATTTATTATTTGAGAAGTTAACTTTAGTATTTTGTGGTTTTACTTGCCTGAAATCATGAATTAGAATAGTTAATTTAGCTGTTTGGGTTTTCAGACCTAGTTTTTTTTTTTTTTTTTTTTTTTTTTTTTTTTTTTTTTTTTTTTTTAGATTTTCGTGGGCGTTAGGTTCCTGGGACTTATTATTTGAGAAGTTAACTTTAGTATTTCGTATTTGACGTGCATACTTAGGTAATAATGGAACATTTAGTATTTTTTTCTAATGTAAGTGTTTTTCTTAAGAAATTCCCACTTGAGGTTTTATGACTCCTCCCCACAATGAATTCAGATGGTTTTAGGACTCATCTCACTAGCCATAACTCCATTCAACCTTGAGCGAAGGTATAAAAGTTTGATGAAGTATTTCTCTACTTAACAACTACATTAATAGCCTGAAATTATGAAGGAATTTTAAATAGGTAACACACTCATTCTTGAAGTCACCTCTTGTATACACAATGCAGAAATTTCACTTAAGAAATTATCAAAAATTGTAAGTAAGTAGCAAATTCTTTCTTGAATTCGCCTCCTGGATAAATCGCAAGTAAGTAATAAAGTCTTTATTGTTTTCACCTATTGGATACACAATACTGAAATTTCATTCAAGAAATTATGAAGGAATTGTAAATAGGTAACACACTCATGTTACCTCATGGATACACAATGCAGAAATTTCATTTAAGAAATTATCAAAAATTGTAAATAAGTAGCAAATTCTTTCTTGAATTTGCCTCCTGGGTAAATAAACAAGACAGTTCATTAAAGAAATTATGAAAAAATTGTAAGTAAGTAGCAAATTCTTTCTTGAATTCACCTGCTGGATAAACAAAAAAAGACATTTCGTTCAAGAAATTATGACAAAATTCCAAGTAAGTAACAAACTCTTTATTGTTTTCATGACTTATATACACGATGTAGAAATTTAATTCAAGAAATTATGAAAAAATTCTCAGTAAGTAACAATTTCTTTCTTGAAGTCAACTCTTGGATACACAGTACGGAAATTTCATTTAAGAAATTATGAAAAAATTGTAAGCAAGTAACAAACTCTTTCCTGAAGTCACCTCTTGGATACACAATGCAGAAACGTCATTTAAGAAACTATGAAAAAATTGTAAGTAAGTAACAAATTCTTTCTTGAAGTCACCTCTTGGATACACAATACAGAAATTTCGTTTTATTCCGTGTGATTTTTTCTTTACATGGTGGTCGTTCAAAAAGCGAGGATTTCTGTTAAATAAATAATTGTTATACCTTTTAAAATAGCTTTACGGGGTTTGAAATAGATACCGAGAGTTCAATGACTCTTCCCCGCAATGACTTCCAAGGGTTTTATGACTCCTCCCCACAATGAATTCAGATGGTTTTAGGGCTCATCCCCCATAGCCATAACTCCATTCAACTTGAGCGAAGGTATAAAAGTTTGATGAAGTATTTTTCTACTTAACAACTACATTAATAACTACCAAGATGATAGGACTGCATGACACAGAATTTATCAGTTTGAAAAAATCATCTTGTGGTGTTATATTTGAATGTGCATTTTTATTATTGTCTATGGAACTCGAAGAAATTGACTGTTATCATTGGCTAGTGAACTATAACATGTTTGAGTATGATGAAAGCTTGTGGAGTACTACATTATGTCATATAAACAGACTGGGATTCTATGATAGAGTGATTACACCACTTAATAATGCTGGTCAGGAACTGAGAAATGTTCAGGAGGAAGTCAGTGAAATTTGCAGCTTTTTCGGGGTTGAAGCACTCTACGAAAAGGGCAATGTACCTACAGATAAAGTTTTAATTCAAAAGTGTGATCCTAGGATTCCACTTTTCAATCTAGAAGAGTTTAAGTGTCCTAAATTTGAAGGGGGTTATCACCGTCCTGAAGACGAGGTTAGGTTCTTCGCACAGTGGATACCTAAGAACATACCTGATCGTGATAAATCTATAAGACATGGTAAAAACTATTCTATATCATGAGACCATCGTTTGTGGATGTTTAAGAGTGAACTCTAAGTACCATTTTTTATGTAAACATTTGTTGTTGTGTTTTTTTTTCTAAAAAAAATCTGTTAATACGTTTAAGCAATAAATATCTTTAAGCTTAACCCGTCTTTATTCTTTAGAATAGTTCTATTCTTTTCATTAAATTGTGAAGAAATTGTAAGTAACAATCGCTATCTTGAATTCGCTTCCTGGACACACAATACAGATATTTAATTCGAGAAATCATGATAAAATCGTAAGTAAGTAATAAACTCTTTATTGTTTTGATATTTAATTTGAGAAATCCCATGAGTTGAATTCAAGAAAGAGTTTGCTACTTACGATACTTTGATTTTGTCAATGCTATCCCAAGTATCTGTCAATAGATGTCGATAGAGAATTTATTCATTCTTATACCTAGATTTTCTCTATGTTAACCTATCTATCCAATATATGATGTATGTAAATTCCTTTTCTTACATCTCCGATGTTTTAATAGACATTCTAAACGTTCGATATGCTAGCTTACTCTAAAAATAATGAATGCATAACAATGTAAGGTATAATATATTTTTAATGAAATAATGTCATGTAGAATTGAACAACTTTGGACATTTTGAATCTGTCCCATAAAATGCTTCACCCTGTACTCTCTTGATAGTATAGCTATTGTCTTCTCTTAGTTCGTAATCAGTAGAATAATCATTATTCCATTTTGACTCATACACAATTTTTATAGGTGTGTCATCGACAGGGTCAATATGCTTTTCGTCTTTGGTATTATTTGATTCATTGACTGTTTGATCAATGGCAGTAACGTTTGCTGGTGACTTTGTTTTTCATCGATTCATCTTTATATTCCTTAGTGATATTTTCTGCCAATGCCTTTTTATTTTTCTAGCAATTTCACTGTCTATTATCACACTATTTTTACACAGGTAACAGTTCCGGCACGTAGACAGGATATGGTTTATGATATTAGTAGAAGAGTAGGCCTTTCTTTTCGTCTTTGCTTTCGTTTGAATGCTAATACCCGAAAGCTGACGATATGGTTTAACACTGGGTAACATGTTACCACAAGCACTAGCAAGAAGATGCCCCTCTTTATCAACTATTATTTTTATGTTGGCATTCTCTTTGAGTGTAATCATCTCCGGAGATCTCAATCTCGCATATCCACCATCATAAGAGTTGAATTTTTTTGGTACTCCAAAGAAATTCAATTCCTTACTGTCATGACAACGCACGCATACGTTTCCGATAGTACTACCACTTGTACTTATTTCATAGTTTAAATACTTCTCCTTGTCAGCATTCAATGCTACAATAACACTATCATGTGAACACACTTTCTTAAAATGCTTCATCTTCACTTTTTAGAGATATTAGTTATGTGTTTATCGTTCCACTGTGTAAAAAATACTGATTTAATACATGCAATAAACTAGGTAGTGTCGATAACCGGGCATAGAGCAATAGTGGGAAAGCCACATCGTGTCTCAGGGACAAGCATAGAGTACAATTGTTAGAGCCATAAAAATATCTGTCGAGGAGGTATCATTAGCAATAACATGTAGAAATTAAATTCAAGAAATTATGAAAAACTTCTCAGTAAGTAACTATTTCTTTCTTGAAGTCAACTCTTGGATACACAATACGGAAATTTCATTCAAGAAATTATGAAAATATTTGTAAGTAAGTAACAAACTCTTTATTGATTTCACCTCTTGGATATACAGTACAGATACTTCATTCAAGAAATTATGAAAAAATCGCAAGTAAGTAACTTTTTTCTCTTTATCACAAACAATTTTCACCTAGCTACACGATGTAGAAATTTAATTCAAGAAATTATGAAAAAATTCTCAGTAAGTAACAATTTCTTTCTTGAAGTCAACTCTTGGATACACAATACGGAAATTTCATTCAAGAAATTATAAAAATATTTGTAAGTAAGTAACAAGCTCTTTATTGATTTCACCTCTTGAATATACAGTACAGATACTTCATTCAAGAAACGTGATTAAACACGTTTTGAAACTACATGCTATTTGCATGCCTTTCCTTGGCACCTTTCCAAACGAGCGGGGATCCCCCACTGGTTCCTACACATTGCAAAAAGTGAGCAGTACGAAAACTCCACGTTTTCAGCCAGACTGGTTTTTTAGACAACACCATTTTTAGGGACCAATCAGAGACAGCGGAGGTTGCTCAATATACAATAACCATGCAAAGTCGACATAGCTTTATTTCACTTTTTTAAGGTTAATTTAGACGAGGTTACGTGCGCGCACGTAACCTCGTCTAAATTAACCTTAAAAAAGTGAAATAAAGCTATGTCGACTTTGCATGGTTATTGTATATTGAGCAACCTCCGCTGTCTCTGATTGGTCCCTAAAAATGGGTGTTGTCTAAAAAACCAGTCTGGCTGAAAACGTGGAGTTTTCGTACTGCTCACTTTTTGCAATGTGTAGGAACCAGTGGGGGATCCCCGCTCGTTTGGAAAGGTGCCAAGGAAAGGCATGCAAATAGCATGTAGTTTCAAAACGTGTTTAATCACGTTTCTTGAATGAAGTATCTGTACTGTATATTCAAGAGGTGAAATCAATAAAGAGCTTGTTACTTACTTACAAATATTTTTATAATTTCTTGAATGAAATTTCCGTATTGTGTATCCAAGAGTTGACTTCAAGAAAGAAATTGTTACTTACTGAGAATTTTTTCATAATTTCTTGAATTAAATTTCTACATCGTGTAGCTAGGTGAAAATTGTTTGTGATAAAGAGAAAAAAGTTACTTACTTGCGATTTTTTCATAATTTCTTGAATGAAGTATCTGTACTGTATATCCAAGAGGTGAAATCAATAAAGAGTTTGTTACTTACTTACAAATATTTTCATAATTTCTTGAATGAAATTTCCGTATTGTGTATCCAAGAGTTGACTTCAAGAAAGAAATTGTTACTTACTGAGAATTTTTTCATAATTTCTTGAATTTAATTTCTACATGTTATTGCTAATGATACCTCCTCGACAGATATTTTTATGGCTCTAACAATTGTACTCTATGCTTGTCCCTGAGACACGATGTGGCTTTCCCACTATTGCTCTATGCCCGGTTATCGACACTACCTAGTTTATTGCATGTATTAAATCAGTATTTTTTACACAGTGGAACGATAAACACATAACTAATATCTCTAAAAAAGTGAAGATGAAGCATTTTAAGAAAGTGTGTTCACATGATAGTGTTATTGTAGCATTGAATGCTGACAAGGAGAAGTATTTAAACTATGAAATAAGTACAAGTGGTAGTACTATCGGAAACGTATGCGTGCGTTGTCATGACAGTAAGGAATTGAATTTCTTTGGAGTACCAAAAAAATTCAACTCTTATGATGGTGGATATGCGAGATTGAGATCTCCGGAGATGATTACACTCAAAGAGAATGCCAACATAAAAATAATAGTTGATAAAGAGGGGCATCTTCTTGCTAGTGCTTGTGGTAACATGTTACCCAGTGTTAAACCATATCGTCAGCTTTCGGGTATTAGCATTCAAACGAAAGCAAAGACGAAAAGAAAGGCCTACTCTTCTACTAATATCATAAACCATATCCTGTCTACGTGCCGGAACTGTTACCTGTGTAAAAATAGTGTGATAATAGACAGTGAAATTGCTAGAAAAATAAAAAGGACATTGGCAGAAAATATCACTAAGGAATATAAAGATGAATCGATGAAAAACAAAGTACCAGCAAACGTTACTGCCATTGATCAAACAGTCAATGAATCAAATAATATCAAAGACGAAAAGCATATTGACCCTGTCGATGACACACCTATAAAAATTGTGTATGAGTCAAAATGGAATAATGATTATTCTACTGATTACGAACTAAGAGAAGACAATAGCTATACTATCAAGAGAGTACATGGTGAAGCATTTTATGGGACAGATTCAAAATGTCCAAAGTTGTTCAATTTACATGACATTATTTCATTAAAATATATTATACCTTACATTGTTATGTATTCATTATTTTTAGAGTAAGCTAGCATATCGAACGTTTAGAATGTCTATTAAAACATCGGAGATGTAAGAAAAGGAATTTACATACATCATATATTGGATAGATAGGTTAACATAGAGAAAATCTAGGTATAAGAATGAATAAATTCTCTATCGACATCTATTGACAGATACTTGGGATAGCATTGACAAAATCAAAGTATCGTAAGTAGCAAACTCTTTCTTGAATTCAACTCATGGGATTTCTCGAATTAAATATCAAAACAATAAAGAGTTTATTACTTACTTGCGATTTTATCATGATTTCTCGAATTAAATATCTGTATGTGTGTCCAGGAAGCGAATTCAAGAAAGCGATTGTTACTTACAATTTCTTCACAATTTAATGAAAAGAATAGAACTATTCTAAAGAATAAAGACGGGTTAAGCTTAAAGATATTTATTGCTTGAACGTATTAACAGATTTTTTTTTTAGAAAAAAAAACACAACAACAAATGTTTACATAAAAAATAGTACTTAGAGTTCACTCTTAAACATCCACAAACGATGGTCTCATGATATAGAATAGTTTTTACCATGTCTTATGGATTTATCACGATCAGGTATGTTCTTAGGTATCCACTGTGCGAAGAACCTAACCTCGTCTTCTGGACGGTGATAACCCCCTTCAAATTTAGGACACTTAAACTCTTCTAGATTGAAAAGTGGAATCCTAGGATCACACTTTTGAATTAAAACTTTATCTGTAGGTACATTGCCCTTTACGTAGAGTGCTTCAACCCCGAAAAAGCTGCAAATTTCACTGACTTCCTCCTGAACATTTCTCAGTTCCTGACCAGCATTATTAAGTGGTGTAATCACTCTATCATAGAATCCCAGTCTGTTTATATGACATAATGTAGTACTCCACAAGCTTTTATCATACTCAAACATGTTATAGTTCACTAGCCAATGATAACAGTCAATTTCTTCGAGTTCCATAGACAATAATAAAAATGCACATTCAAATATAACACCACAAGATGATTTTTTCAAACTGATAAATTCTGTGTCATACAGTCCTATCATCTTGGTAGTTAGTAATGTAGTTGTTAAGTAGAAAAATACTTCATCAAACTTTTATACCTTCGCTCAAGGTTGAATGGAGTTATGGCTATGGGGGATGAGCCCTAAAACCATCTGAATTCATTGTGGGGAGGAGTCATAAAACCCTTGGAAGTCATTGCTGGGAAGAGTCATTGAACTCTCGGTATCTATTTCAAACCCCGTAAAGCTATTTTAAAAGGTATAACAATTATTTATTTAACAGAAATCCTCACTTTTTGAACGACCACCATGTAAAGAAAAAATCACACGGAATAAAACGAAATTTCTGTATTGTGTATCCAAGAGGTGACTTCAAGAAAGAATTTGTTACTTACTTACAATTTTTTCATAGTTTCTTAAATGACGTTTCTGCATTGTGTATCCAAGAGGTGACTTCAGGAAAGAGTTTGTTACTTGCTTACAATTTTTTCATAATTTCTTAAATGAAATTTCCGTATTGTGTATCCAAGAGTTGACTTCAAGAAAGAAATTTTTACTCACTGAGAATTTTTTCATAATTTCTTGAATTAAAGTTCTACATCGTGTATCTAAGTCATGAAAACAATAAAGAGTTTGTTACTTACTTGGAATTTTGTCATAATTTCTTGAACGAAATGTCTTTTTTTGTTTATCCAGCAGGTGAATTCAAGAAAGAATTTGCTACTTACTTACAATTTTTTCATAATTTCTTTAATGAACTGTCTGGTTTATTTACCCAGGAGGCGAATTCGAGAAAGAATTTGCTACTTACTTACAATTTTTGATAATTTCTTAAATGAAATTTCTGCATTGTGTATCCATGAGGTAACATGAGTGTGTTACCTATTTACAATTCCTTCATAATTTCTTGAATGAAATTTCAGTATTGTGTATCCAATAGGTGAAAACAATAAAGACTTTATTACTTACTTGCGATTTATCCAGGAGGCGAATTCAAGAAAGAATTTGATACTTACTTACAATTTTTGATAATTTCTTAAGTGAAATTTCTGCATTGTGTATACAAGAGGTGACTTCAAGAATGAGTGTTTTACCTATTTAAAATTCCTTCATAATTTCAGGCTATTAATGTAGTTGTTAAGTAGAGAAATACTTCATCAAACTTTTATACCTTCGCTCAAGGTTGAATGGAGTTATGGCTAGTGAGATGAGTCCTAAAACCATCTGAATTCATTGTGGGGAGGAGTCATAAAACCTCAAGTGGGAATTTCTTAAGAAAAACACTTACATTAGAAAAAATACTAAATGTTCCATTATTACCTAAGTAGGCACGTCAAATACGAAATACTAAAGTTAACTTCTCAAATAATAAGTCCCAGGAACCTAACGCCCACGAAAATCTAAAAAAAAAAAAAAAAAAAAAAAAAAAAAAAAAAAAAAAAAAAAAAAAAAAAAAAACTAGGTCTGAAAACCCAAACGGCTAAATTAACTATTCTAATTCATGATTTCAGGCACGTAAAACCACAAATACTAAAGTTAACTTCTCAAATAATAAATCCCCAGGAGTCAAACACACACGAAAATCTAAAAAACCTAGGTCTGAAAACCCAACTTGGACTTGCAAACAAAAGAATCAATGAAATAAAATCAAAGTGAACTTTGAAAGATCAAGAGAATGTAACTGTGACAAGCTAAACCACGACAAAGCATTACTGAAATAATCCAAATCTTGCATTTCAATGAAAGAAAAACTCAATTCCTCTTAGAATTATTTAAACTAAATACTTACCCCTACCTCTCACTGAAAGTTCAGAAAGACGCAAAAGGTTTATTTATAGTCGACTCTCGTGGAACTCAAGACCCATTTAACTCAACCCCCGTGCAACTGAACCCTCCATGTAACTGAACCCCTGTATAACCGAAACCCTGTACAACTGAACCCCCGTGTTACTGAACCCTCGTGCTACTGAACCCTCGTGCAACTCGATCCAACTTAACTAAACCCCTGTGTAACTATATCCCCTTTAACTGAACCCTCGTGCAACTGAACTCTCCATGTAACTAAACCCCTGTATAACCAAAACCCTGTACAACTGAATCCCCATGCTACTGAACCCTCGTGCTACTGAACCCTCGTGCAACTCAACCCAATTTAACTAAACCCCTGTGTAACAATATCCCATTTAACTGATCCCTCCTACAACTGAACCCTCCATGTAACTGAACCCATGTATAACCGAAACCCTGTACAACTGAACCCCCGTGCTACTGAGATTTCTCATAGGCCACTGGGCTAATTTGGCTTTTGTGTGTGCCCCCATTGTTTTTGTGTGGGTTCCATTGTAACTGAATCCTCGTGTAACTGAACCCCAAGCAACTGAACCCCCATGCATCTGAACCCTCGTGCAAGTGAACCATCTTTAACTGAACCCTCATGCAAACAATTCTGTGTGTAGCCTACTATTCTTTAATTAGCAGCATCGTACATTTTGTTTAAATACTTATTTTTTCATTTTCCAGATTCAAGATTTTTATTTAACCCAAATTAATAGACAAGCTGAAGTATATAAAACGAGCCAACATAGAGCTATGATCGCAATGAATGGTACTTGTTATACCTCCAAAATTGACTCCCCCTCCCCTCTCCTACTCCCCCCTGCCCCCTCAACACTGTTCAAATGGAACTTCTGTATTATAACGACCACAGAGTTTCACCCTCAAATCCTCTTCTTAAAGTCATCTTTTAAATCATCTTTTAAAATGTCTCTAACTGTTTCACCGGAATAATTCCCTAAAATAATAATTTGTTCTGAAAAGATGTAATAAAGCCTTAAAAAGTATTATAATGGGGGACTCAGGAGCCATTGGGGCGCCGGGGGCACTTTGGGAGCCCAGAGAACCTTTGAAGACCGGGGGCTTTCTTTGGGGTTGGGGTGGGGGGATCGGAGCCTTTTGGGGTTGTGGTAAGGGACCTCACAACACTGTTCAAATGGAACTTGTGTATTATAACGACCAAAGAGTTTCACCCTCAAATCCTCTTCTAAAATCATCTTTTAAAATGTCTCTAACTGTTTCACCGAAATAATTCCCTAAAATAATAATTTGTTCTGAAAAGATATAATAAAGCCATTTAACTAATCCCCGTGTAACTGAATCCGCATGTAACTGAACCCTCGTGCAAGTCAACCCTCGTGCAACTCAACTCCCTCAAAACACTTTTCAGCCATTTCCTGTTAATTTTTTTATTTCTAAACTATTTAAAATTGACAACACTGTGCAAAAACATCACTTGTGTATTATACAGTACACATTCATCCCATCTCCTCCAAAACACTTTTCAGTCATTTCTTGTTAAAATTATCCAATCACTAATTACCCCTTTTTTTCCCCACCTTCAAGTGTCCCTTTAGTACCTACGCAATTAGACTAAGTCATCGCCCAGTTAACACTAAGATGTAAATTGAGTAACCCTTCTCGCAATAACGAACCAAACCAGATTTTACCCACCTAACCAGATTGTACCTACCAAACCAGATTATACCTACCAGAAACCTGTTTGGTACGGGGGCGTACGCAAATCCAGACGAGCATCTCTACTCGTGATGTTCCTGAAAGTCACCACTTAGATGGGCTCACCTAGTATGATGACCTTTTGAATCTTTTGAACTATCCACCTAAATGCGTGCCTGATGTCTGGCTTTTGTCGTGTAGCTAAAATCATTTAAAGTCCCCGAAACATAACAAGCAGATTTGTTAAAAAACATGTTTTGGTGTCTATTTGGTCCTTATATATCCCTTTTGCCAGATCGAAATAGTCAGTCTTTGTTCTTTGTTTTTTTTACTACTTTTTTTATTCAGTTCTCCAGAAGCATAGACTATACACTCCACACTGAAATAAATCTTTTTGTAGTAAACAATTTATTCCACTTTATTGTGAAGAATGCTATAAGGCTTTGGAATTATTTATTCTAACATTGCTTTTAAATTAGAATCCAATTTCGTCTACTTCTTCCTTGGCACATTAAGAAAATGTTGATTACACTCTATCCAATAAATACACGGTTTCCTGCAGGAAAGTAACAAGCTTATACGAGCTATATTGGTTTTGCCTCCAACAGAGTGGTTCCATTAAAAGATGTTTTTGGGTGAGAATTCCTTGCTTAGCATCAGTAAATAGCTCCAGCACGGTTCTAACGGAGAAAGATGACAGTAAAAAAGGTTGTCTTTCATTTTCTCGTAGCACGGTTTTTAGCAAAGAGTGTGTTTAATTAGTAAAAAATAGAATATCCAATTGGTAGATTTGTTAGTCCTTTTACAACATGGAATTGATGACCAATTAAACCCTTAATGTGTTGTTGATTCACTACTATCTTGATTTACAAAAATCACAGTAAAATATGTTTATCAGCGTTTTAGTAATATTAGTCAAAAACAACTTTTTCCACAAAATAAGTTTTTCAAAGAAAAGTAAAGAACTCCATTAAACAAAAAATGAGAAAAAATAAAATCAAATAATCTACCAAGCATGAAACTACTGCAAATCAGTATCGATAAATGAATGAAACCCAAAACAAACAGAAATTATAATAAAAAACCGAGTAAAACTCAAAACGAGCAGAAATTCCAATAAATAACCGAGTCACACTCAAAACGAGCAGAAATTAACATAAGTTGGGCTCAAAACCCCTATGCCTTCCCAAGATCAGAATATAATTTGCACTTTACTGAAAAAATATAAATGTTTTTACTTTTATAACTTTAATAAATCAAATAATATTAACATTTTGATTACTAAATATTAGTATATGTATATTAAACTGACAATGCACATTCATTTGTATTTTTTCAGTAAATTACAAATTTTGTTCTGGCCCTGGGAAGGCATAGGGGTTTTGCGCCCAACTTATGTTAATTTTTGCTCGTTTTGAGTTTGAATCGGTTATTTATTGTAATTTCTGTTCGTTATGGGTTTCATTTATTTATTGATGCTGATTTGTGGTAGTTTCACCCTTGGTAGATTATCTGATTTTATTTTTGCTCATGTTTTGTTTAATGAAGTTCTTTACTTTTCTTTGAAAAAATTATTTTGTGGAAAAAGTTTTTTTGATTAATTTCTTCTTTTTTTTATATTGACATAGTCTTTTCAGGGAAAAAGAAAATATTTTTTAAAATTTTTTCGTGTTTTAAGACTTTATAGTTTGGCCTGCTATTTGTATGCTGGAGAAAAATTTTTAGCAATTTTTAACAACATTCATCATTTTAAAAATCTGGACACAAATAGTACTGTTTAGTTTAGTTTCATACGTCCTCTAGTTGACCTGAAATTGAAAACTTGATACCATTCACAAAAAAATCCGTTTACCTTCTTTGATAGCTTGGATACACTTATGCTATTTTGATTTGGTCAAATTTTAAGAGCAGAAGTAGCCCCGAAAGTTTTGAACATAATACCCTCAGTCGTTCTTGGGATACTGCTGAGATGCCTTATTGGGAATTAGCAGTAACACAGTGCTTTTTGATTTAATCTTAAGGCAACAATTAGTTTTTAAACATAATGGGTAAATGGGAGGGTGGGCATGGGAGGGTGGGAGTGGGCGGGGGATTAGTTGCCCTACAATCACTTTCGACTATTAAAAAGAGTATCAGCCCTTTCTATTTTCAATCAAATGAGCTCTTTTCGAACTTCCCACGACAACTCCTTCGGTACAATGTGCCCTGGTCTAAACAACAACAACAACAGAAAATAATACATTATTCCCACATCGATCTGTCAAGCCTTCCAATCACTTTCGACTAATAAAAAGGGCACTAGGCCTTTCGATTTCCAATAGAATGAGCCGTTTTTGAAACGACAACGCTTTCTATAAACACCGTATATGCCCCCAGGGCATAAATTACAACCCTTACCCTAAAGTCTGTTAGGGTGGTTGTCATCCTCTAAGACTGAATTTTCAGAACTTTCAACTACGTTAAACAAAATCGCTATCTCAAATTTTGATTGGATATGTTGAGCGCTTTTGAAGTCTCTACGACAATCCTTTCAATAAAAATCTTATATACCCCCAGGGCATAAATTATAACCCTTGCCCTGAGTGCTGGGGGGTGTGTCATTCTCAAAGACCTAACTTCCAGAACTTTCTACTACGTTGAACAAAATGGCTATCTGAAAATTTTGATTAGATGTGTTTGGAGGATTGATGGGCGTCAGAGGGAGGTTTGTTTACCTCCAATCATTTTCGACTATTACAAAGGGTGCTAGCCTTCTCAATTTCGAATTGAATGAGCCCCTTTTGAAGTTTTACGACAACTCTATCTATAAAAACCTTATACGCCCCCAGGGTAGAACTTACAACCCTTGCCCTGAGGGCTGTTTGGGGGGGGGGTTGTCATCCTTAGAGGCATAATTTCCAAAAGAGTCAACTACGTTGAACAAAACGGCTATCTAAAATATTGATTGGATGTGTTTGAGGAAAATATGGGCGTCAGAGGGGGGTTAGTTGCCCTCAAATAACTTTAGACTATTAAAATTGGTACTAGCCCTTTGAATTTTCAATCAAATGAGTCTTTTTTGAAGTTTCTACGACAACACGTTCTATAAAAAACCTTATATGCCCCCAGGGAATAACTTACAACCCCTGCCCTAAGGACTGTGGGGGACTGTCCTCCTCAAAAACATAATTATTTTCTGGAAATCAACCACGCTGAACAAAATGGCTATCTCAAAACTTTGATTGGAGGTGTTTTGGGAAATGGTGTGCGTGGAAGGGGTGTTAGAACCTTCCAATCACTTTTTACTATTAAAAAGAGCGCAAGCCACTCCAATTTCCAATTGAATGAGCCCTTTTCGAATTTTCTACGACAACTTCTTAGATACGAAGTGCCCTACTCTAAATGAAAAAATTAATAAATAATACATTGTGCCAACATCGTTCTTATATGCCCCCAGGGTATAACTTAAAACCCTTGCCCTGAGGGTTGTTGGGGAGTTTTCTTCTCAAAAAAAATTGTCTATCTGGAAATCAACTAAGCTGAACAAAATGACTATCTCAAAATTTTGATTGGATGTGTTTGGGGGAATGATGGGCGTGGGGGGAGGGGAGGGGGCTAGTTGCTCTCCAATCACTTTTAAATATTGAAAAAGGCACTAGCCACTCCAATTTTCAATCGAATGAGCCCTTTTCGAAGTTTCTACGACAACTACTTCGAAGCGAAGTTCCCTGGTACTAGGCCTTTCAATTTCAAATTGAATGAGCCCTTTTGAAGTTTCTACGACAACGCTTTCAATAAAATCGTTATCTGCTCCCAGGGCATAACTTACAACCCTTGCACTGAGGGCTCTGAGAGAGTCATCATCCTAAAAGACCTAATTTCCAGAACTTGCAACTACATTGAACCAAATGGATAACTCAAAATTTTGATTGCATGTGTTTGGGAAAAAGGTGGGCGTGAGGCTTTAGTCGCTATCCAGTCACTTTCAACTATTCCAATTGAATGGGCCCTTTTTAAGTTTCTACGACAACGCTTTCAATATAATTTTACATGCCCCTTGGGCATAACTTGCAACCCTTGCCCTAAGGGCTGATGGGAAAGGGATTTTCATCCTTAAAGACCTAATTTCCAAAACTTTCAACTACGTTTAAAAAACTGGCTTTCTAAAAATGTTGATTGGATGTGTTTGGGGAGAAGGTGGGCGTGAGAGGGGGGTTAGTTGCCCTCAAATCACTTTCGACTATTAAAAAGGGTAGTAGACTTTGAATTTTAAATCAAATGAGCCCCTTTTCAAATTTTACGACAAAGATTTCAATAAAAACCTTATATGCCCCCAGGGGATAACTTATAACCCTTGCTCTGAAGACTTTGGGGGAGTGTCCTGCTCAAAGGTATAATTTGCTGAACTTTGAACGTCGTGGGACAAATTAGCTAGCTCAAAATTTTTATTGGATGTCTTTGGGAATTGGTGGGCGTGGAAGGGGTGCCAGTTGCCTTCCAATGACGTTCGACTATTAAAAAGGGCACTAGCCATTTCAATTTCCAATCGAATAAGCCCTTTTTGAAGTTTCTTCGACAACGCGTTCTCTAAAAACCGTATATGCCCCCAGGGCATAACTTAAAACCCTTGCCCCGAGGATTCTGGGGGAGTTTCCTCCTCAAAAACATATTTGCTATCTGGAAATCAACTACGCTGAACAAAATGGTTATCTCAAAGTTTTGATTGGATGTGTTCGGAGGAATGATTGGCGTGGGGGGCTAGTTGCCCTCCAATAACTTTCGACTATTAAAAAGAGGATCAGTCCTTTGAATTTCCAATTGAATGAGCCTTTTTTGAAGTTTCTACGACAATGTCGTCTGTAAAAACCTTATATGCCCCCTTGGCATAACTTACAACCCTTGCCCTGAAGGCTCTGGAGGAGTGTCCTCCTCAAAAACATAATTTTATCTAGAAATCAACTACACTGAACAAAATGGTTATCTCAAAATTTTTATTGGATGTGTTTCAGCAAATGGTGGGCGTGGAAGGGATGTTAGTTGCCTTCCAATCACTTTGACTATTAAAAAAGGGACAAGCCACTCCAATTTCCAATTGAATAACCCTTTTCAAAGTTTCTACCACAACTTCTTCGATACGAAGCTCCCTGCTCTAGAGGAACAAAATAATAAATAATAATTATGCTAACATCGTTTTTATATACCCTCAGGGCATAACTTAAAACCCTTGCCCCGAGGATTCTGGGGGAGTTTCCTCCTCAAAAACATATTTGCTATCTGGAAATCAACTACGCTGAACAAAATGGCTGTCTCAAAATTTTGATTGGATGTGTTTGGGGGAATGATGGGCGTGAGGGGGGGGGGCTAGTTGCCCTCCAATCACTTTCGACTAATAAAAAGGGCACTCGCCACTCCAATTTCCAATCGAATGAGCCCTTTTCGAAGTTTCTATGACAACTTTTTAGATACGATTAGCCTGGGTATGGAGAAAAAAATAATACATTGTGCCAACATCGTTCTTATATGCCCCCAGGGTATAACTTAAAACCCTTGCCCTGAGGGTTGTGGGGGAGTTTTCTTCTCAAAAAAAAATTTTCTATCTGGAAATCAACTAAGCTGAACAAAATGACTATCTCAAAATTTTGATTGGATGTGTTTGGGGGAATGATGGGCGTGGGAGGAGGGGAGGGGAGGGGGCTAGTTGCTCTCCAATCACTTTCAAATATTGAAAAAGGCACTAGCCACTCCAATTTTCAATCGAATGAGCCCTTTTCGAAGTTTCTACGACAACTACTTCGATGCGAAGTGCCCTGGTACTAGGCCTTTCAATTTCAAATTGAATGAGCCCTTTTGAAGTTTCTACGACAACGCTTTCAATAAAATCGTTATCTGCTCCCAGGGCATAACTTACAACCCTTGCACTGAGGGCTCTGAGAGAGTCATCATCCTAAAAGACCTAATTTCCAGAACTTGCAACTACATTGAACCAAATGGATAACTCAAAATTTTGATTGCATGTGTTTTGGAAAAAGGTGGGCGTGAGGCTTTAGTCGCTATCCAATCACTTTCAACTATTCCAATTGAATGGGCCCTTTTTAAGTTTCTACGACAACGCTTTTCAATATAATTTTACATGCCCCCAGGGCATAACTTGCAACCCTTGCCCTAAGGGCTGATGGGAAAGGGGTTTTCATCCTTAAAGACCTAATTTCCAAAACTTTCAACTACGTTTAAAAAACTGGCTTTCTAAAAATGTTGATTGGATGTGTTTGGGGAGAGGTGGGCGTGAGAGGGGGGTTAGTTGCCCTCAAATCACTTTCGACTATTAAAAAGGGTAGTAGACTTTGAATTTTAAATCAAATGAGCCCCTTTTCAAATTTTACGACAAAGATTTCAATAAAAACCTTATATGCCCCCAGGGCATAACTTATAACCCTTGCTCTGAAGACTTGGGGGAGTGTCCTGCTCAAAGGTATAATTTGCTGAACTTTGAACGTCGTGGGACAAATTAGCTAGCTCAAAATTTTTATTGGATGTCTTTGGGAATTGGTGGGCGTGGAAGGGGTGCCAGTTGCCTTCCAATGACGTTCGACTATTAAAAAGGGCACTAGCCATTTCAATTTCCATTCGAATAAGCCCTTTTTGAAGTTTCTTCGACAACGCGGTCTCTAAAAACCGTATATGCCCCCAGTGCATAACTTAAAACTCTTGCCCTGAGGGATTTGGGGGAGTGTCCTCCTCAAAAACATATTTTCTATCTGGAAATCAACTACGCTGAACAAAATGGTTATCTCAAAGTTTGATTGGATGTGTTTGGAGGAATGATTGGCGTGGGGGGCTAGTTGCCCTCCAATAACTTTCGACTATTAAAAAGAGGATCAGTCCTTTGAATTTCCAATTGAATGAGCCTTTTTTGAAGTTTCTACGACAATGTCGTCTATAAAAACCTTATATGCCCCCTTGGCAAAACTTACAATCCTTGCCCTGAAGGCTCTGGAGGAGTGTCCTCCTCAAAAACATAATTTTTATCTAGAAATCAACTACACTGAACAAAATGGTTATCTCAAAATTTTTATTGGATGTGTTTTCAGCAAATGGTGGGCGTGGAAGGGATGTTAGTTGCCTTCCAATCACTTTGACTATTAAAAAAGGGACAAGCCACTCCAATTTCCAATTGAATGAACCCTTTTCAAAGTTTCTACCACAACTTCTTCGATACGAAGCTCCCTGCTCTAGAGGAACAAAATAATAAATAATACATTATGCTAACATCGTTTTTATATACCCTCAGGGCATAACTTAAAACCCTTGCCCCGAGGATTCTGGGGGAGTTTCCTCCTCAAAAACATATTTGGTATCTGGAAATCAACTACGCTGAGCAAAATGGTTGTCTCAATATTTTGATTGGATGTGTTTGGGGAATGATGGGCGTGAGGGGGGGGGGGGCTAGTTGCCCTCCAATCACTTTCGACTAATAAAAAGGGCACTCGCCACTCCAATTTCCAATCGAATGAGCCCTTTTCGAAGTTTCTATGACAACTTTTTAGATACGATTAGCCTGGGTATGGAGAAAAAAATAATACATTGTGCCAACATCGTTCTTTACTTAGGCAGCGCTATTGCGCTGCCTATGATTCAAAACATGCCAAATAAATTTGCAAATTTTACTTTGTAACATTCAAATTAATCAAGACCAAAATCAGATGGAAAGTTTAGTAAAATTTTAATTGACGACTAATAGTACTGTATGCTTTTAAAAAAAAAATTCAGAAGTTGCTAAATTAATAACAAATTTTTGGTAAATTCTGTACAGATTTTTGGTAAAGATTGAAGAAGGTGCAACTAATTATTCTATACATTTTGTAAAATAGGAGGAGGTGTTGAAATTAAATCAAACATAAACAACACAAATATTTTGCCTGAACGTTTAAGTAAACATGCTGTTCTTTAATATTACAAATTTTTATTCAGTGTTTTTAACCTGGTAAATCTTACAATTTTTGCATTTTATAAAACTAATAACAAAAATATACTATTTTCTCGAAAAATCACGATGAATCTAGCAGCTTAACTAGAATTCAGTTGTTTGGCATGAAAGTCAGTTAAATTTTAAAATCCAGTTTCACTACCTGCTATAAAAATTCTGAATAGTTTTCATAGTGTGCTAATTCGTTCCAAAATGAAAACTAAGTCCAAAACAACAGTTAACTACGGCACATTCGCTATACAAATTTCATGGCAGTTTGAAAAGGGATAATGCAAAATTAAAGTCGATTTCTCTTTCGTCTTCTTCAAAGATCAGCTACAATTTCTTTTTTAAATGATAGCTTTTTAACATAAAGCTAAATATAATAAAGCGTATTTTGACTGATTCAACGGTTATTTCAGCCCACTTTTCAACAGCAAAACATTTTGTGGAAAGAAAGCTTCCCTGAAATTACCAATTAGCAGCGTTAAAACTAAAATTGATTCTCCGATACCCAAGTCTTTCATAGAAGAAAACAGGGACAAATTTCTTGTTCGTGTACTAGCTCCAGAGCTTACTTCCTAATATAAACAAAAATATTAATTCGTAAGAAGTAACTTGCTAAAGGTAACTTTGCTACTAGTGTTAGTAGAAGTTTGACTTTGCTAGAAAGTATCAATGAGTATCGAGGCATTGTAATCCCGTACTCTAATATGTGATTTTTTAATTTTTATTTTTTTGAAAGAGATCTAGTATTAAGAGGCTGCGATCCCATTTCAGCTGCCTTGAGATTCCTAGATTTAGGAGCCACTTTGCTATTCCAATTTCTGATCCCAAGGAACACTGACCCCAGTATAGAAGGCATGATTTCAGTGAGATTGAATTGGCAATTGTGAGGTTCATAATTAGCAGTGGAACATACACCTAATTTTTTTTCTTAAATTAAGTCTCAAGTTGAACTTATGTTTCTCCATTTAACATTACATTACTGCACCAGTTGTTTTCATTCGTACTTATAATCTAAATAAGATGTCTTTATTTTAAATAGGAAAAATACCAGTTATTTTTGTTTAATAGAATCACAGCCGTAGTAATTTACTTCAGTCTAGCCGTTCTTGATAGTGAATTAAATAAAAAAAAAACAAGTTTTTTAAACTGAAAGTAAGGAGCGACATTAAAACTTAAAACGAACAGAAATTATTCCGTATTTGAAAGGGGCTGTCCCCTCCTCAACGCCTCGTTCTTTACGCTAAAGTTTTTTATTGTTTTAAAAAACTAAAGTTGTAAGACAGAGTCAAACTTTAGCGCAAAGAGCGAGGCGTTGAGGAGGGGACAGCCCCCTTCATATACGGAATAATTTTTGTTCGTTTTAAGTTTTAATGTCGCTCCTTACTTTCAGTTTAAAAAACTTGTTTTTTTTATTTAATTTCTGATCGTTTTTTAGTTAATGCAGCTTTTATTTTGGCTCGCCGTCATTGAATAAGTAAACAAAATTTGCATAAAAATTTTACTTTTCTTTTGCTAAATGGCTGTCTCTAAATTTGGTTCTGACGTAATTTACAAATTAACCTACGTAACGAACTTCAATATTCGTATGTTTTTCTTCTGGCAAAAAATACACAGTTGCAGATTTTTGCAGATATGAGCTTGAAACCTATGTTATAGGGTTTTCTGATACGCTGAATCTGACGGTGTGATTTTCATTAAATTGTTTTCACTTTTAGGGGATGTTTCCTCCCTCTTTAAAAAATCAGGTGAGTTTTCTGAGGCTCGTAGCCTTTGATGAGTAATACTAAACTTAATAAAATTCATATATTTAGAACCAGCATTATAAGCCCATTCTTTTGATACATTTATTGACATCAAAGTTCCGTTTTTAAAAGTTTCGATTACTATTGAGCCGTATCGCTTGTTTTTTTTTATTGTTTTTTTTTTAATACGTATATGTTACTACGTATATGATGGGGTTCTCCCCTTAGTCAATACCACGCTCTTTACGTTATAAGTTAACAAAATTTTAATTCACAAACCCCTGAATCACAAAGGCCGTTTAGTTAGAATAGATAGCTCTTTTGAAAGTACTAAAAACAAACTATAGCGTAAAGAGTGAGGTATTGACTTGGGGGAGAACCTCCTCATATACGTAATAATTTTTGTTCATTTTAAGTTCTAATGTTGCTTCTTACTTTCAGTTGAAAAAACTTGTTTTTTTTAAATTTAATTTCTGATCGTTTTTTTAAATATTGCTTGGAAATCCGGCGCCCCCTTCATAGAAATGTCCCCTACCCAAAAGAAACATCCTCCACGGAAAGATTCTCCCGAGTAACCCCCTCCTCCAGCCCCCTCCCCCTCCACCAGAAAAAATTCTTCCTGAAAATGTCTGTATACCTCCCAATAACCAATACAATATGTAAGCAATGGGCAAAGTTCATAACTTGCAGCCCTTCCCCTGGGAACTGTGAGAGATTAAGTCATCGTAAAAGACATATTTATTAGATTTTTGACTATGCTGAACAAAATGGCTATCTCAAAATTTTAATTGGGGGACTTTGAGAAAAAAATGAGCATGGGAGGGAGCTTAGTTGCCCTCCATTTTTTTTGGTCACTTAAAAAGGGCACTAGAACTTTTAATTTCCGTTCCAATGAGCCCTCTTACAATATTCTAGGACCACTGGGTCAATACGATTACCCCTGGGAAAAAAAAAACAAAAAAAAACAAATAAACACGCACCCGTGATCTTTCTTCTGGCAAAAAATAAAAATTCCACATTTTTGTAGATAGGAGTGTGAAACCTCTACAGTAGGGTTCTCTGATACGCTGAATATGATGGTGTGAATTTCATTAAGGTTCTATAACTTTTAGGGGGTCTTTCCCCCTTTTTTCGAAAATCAGCCAAATTTTCTCAGACGCGTAACTTTTGATGGGTAAGATTAAACTTGATGAAAATTATATATTTGAAATCAAAATTAAAATCTAATTCTTTTGATGTATCTATTGGTACAAAAATTCCGTTTTTTAGAGTTTCGGTTACCATTGAGCCGGGTCGCTCCTTACTTACAGTTCGTTACAACGAACTGTTTGACTATGGACAAGGAGAGACTCCTTCTGATGGTAATCGAAATTCTAAAAAAAGGAATTTTGATAACAATAAATACATCAAAAGAATCACCTTTATATGGAAATTTTTAAAATGTAAATTTCATTAAATTTGAAGCTACTTTGAAAGTTACGAGTCCGAGAAAATTTACAACATTTCCCAAAAAGGACTAAATATTCAGTTGCTGGGTGTTTTCACCCACTAAAAGAGTAAATGTTTCTGATGAAAAATTCACCGTAAGAATCAGCATACCAAAGAACCTCCCTATCTATAAAAAAAGAACCTCGTATCTACAAAAAAGCAAAATCGTATATTATTCTCAGGAAGAATGGTCACTGGTGCATGTTCATTTGTTTGTTTGCTCTCCAACCCCTAGGAATGATTTTATCGAACCATTGGTCGAACATTACTGGGAAAAGGTTCATTGCGACGGAAATGAAAAGTTACAATGACCAATTTAAATAAACAAAAGTTTTTTCTACAAATAAGTGGCATCTTCTGCTAGTTTTGTAGCACAAAACAACAATTTTGCCCCAAAGACAGAACAATTTTTTGATTGAAGATTCTGAGTTAGCCAATCGATCGGAAATTATCAAAAAGCTGTATATTGAGCTTTCCAGTTTCATAGGAATAAATGCTGCACGGTGGCATATTCGGTCTTAAAAATGCGCGTAAACCATACGCACAAAAAATGCTTTTCAAACTGAAAGTAAAGAGCGACATTAAAATTTGAAACGAACAAAAATTATTGCATATATGAGGAGGCTGCCCTATCCTAATTTTTTGCTCTTTATGCCAAAGTCGTAGAGTCCTTAAAAATACTGCTCCTTCAAACTCAATTGTCCTTGAATTTAAGCAGTCTTTCTGCAAACATTTTGACCAAGAATCAAACTTTACACCAAACATTAAAACTAAATGTTACCACGAACTGTTTGATAAACGGTTAGTATAGACGTTTGTTTTAAAACGTTATTTAATTAAGTTGATTCATTTGAGGCTTGATAATATAATGTGCAGGGATTTATACTTGTGCATCAATTATTAGGGAGGAAAGCAAGTTTATTTGTGGGTAGGCTGGGGGGGGGAGTGTGTATGTAACCTCAAAGAGCTAATTCTCACGCCTAAAATGCCTGTATTTCCGTGAGAGTTAAATTTAAAAAGAGATTTGGGAAGGGCATGGGAGAAATCAATATACAATCTCCCTTCTTTCATGGAAATACTTTTGGGACTAAGCCTGTAAAATGGGTGTGATGTGATGATAGCTGTTATTGCAGAATTTTTTTTCTGTGAAACATAATAGATTAGATTCATATCCAGTGAAGTATCCAGTATAGATATGTGGGTAGTCAAGGGACTGAGTTTTCAGGTGAATGCGGATGGAGGAGAATTTTCCTTTTTCTTGTGGAGACGAAACTTCATTTTGGACTACTGTATTTTAGTTTAAACGACTGTCCAACCTACGTTAAGGGCAAATTTTCAAGCACAATAGCAATGGAATTCAAAGCATTTTCTATAATGCCTGAAGAGTGGAAGAACATAGTGATAAACAACACAGCTGTTTTTTAAGTGCTTTAGGGGGCAAACGGCTGAACGTTGATTGTATTCATAAACGTTCTTAGTACAGCACTATAAAACTTTGCGATCATAAAAGAAACTTGGCGTTTTAAAACTTAATAAACACCTTGATGCTAGTTTATATATATAGGAAAGAAGTGGGTACGTTGGGACAAGGGTACGTTGAGACAAGTGTACTTCCGACAGAAAATATGGGATAAAAAAAGGTTGTCTAGGTGCATCCCGTTTGCCATCTATTGCTAAAACCGTGGACGAAAAATAGTGATTCTTAGATGAAAGTTTTTTCGAAGTATTGAGGTGAGAAGTTTTTCTGTGTATCTTGAATAAAAAATTCAGTGTGCGAGATTTTGAAGTAATCTAAGATAAGCTCAGTTGGGGAAAATCATTAATTCAGTTGGAATTGATCAATTTTTTGGATATCTGTTGATATATTCTTCAATTTAGTCGCTCGCCATCTACTGGTAGAAAAAGAGGAGTGGGAAAGGGGGACGCTAAATTTATTTAGAAGCTTAAGGAAGGCGATAGACACATTATCTCTATGGATGATGTCTTTAACATGGATATCCCACTTTAAATTTGGAGAAATTGTGACGCCAATTAGTTTAAATGAGGACACAGAAATTTCAGGAGGGATAGGATTAAGAAAACAAGGCGAATATTTGAGGAAACAAATCGGCATTATCAAGGCCTCTTCTCTTTCACTTGGGAACACGAACTTCCAAGATCCGAGTTGCATTTTCAGGAAGTTGACAAAATAACCATCACCTTGTTCCTCTAGGACCTCACCAGTATAAAATTTTGAACCCTTCTTGCC
>CM051262.1:61001388-61098888 GCA_027921565.1 Artemia sinica
TCACTTTTCTTATAAAGTGGCTTAATTAAGGTTTTCCTAAAATCGTTAGGTACTTCCCCTTTTTCAAAAATCATATTCATAATCTTCAATAACTTATTTCTAACCTCAGAGCCACCATATTTAAGAAACTCATTTACTACCCTATCAGCACCTGGAGCCTTATTATTCTTTAATCCTTTTAGTACTGTTGCTGATTACTCCTCACAAAACAAATCTTCCTTCA
The DNA here is from genome assembly GCA_027921565.1 of Artemia sinica. Classification (NCBI taxonomy): domain Eukaryota; kingdom Metazoa; phylum Arthropoda; class Branchiopoda; order Anostraca; family Artemiidae; genus Artemia; species Artemia sinica. The sequence continues at coordinate 61,001,612 of CM051262.1, forward strand.
CATCCAAGGTATCACAAACTTTTTCATTTTCCTCAATATTTTTCCTGCAACTCTATCTCGGTTAAGCAAGTTCTCAAAATGTTCGGCCCATCTCGCTTTAGCTTTTTCCTTATCGCTAATTGCCACCCCATTCCTATCTTTAACTGGGACAAGTCCAGATTGACTACTACCTCTCAATTTGTTAACATGCCAGTACAATATTTTACTATTATGCCGTCTAGCTGCATCTTCAAAATCCTCGGCAATTTTATCCATGGCCTCCACTTCACACCTCCTTAGTTCACATTTCAATGCTTTCTGCACTTTCTTTACATTTCTTTTGTTTTCATGCGATCTTTCCATTCCTGTTTTCAAGGAATTTTCCATTCCTTGAAAGTAATATACATTCAAATATCACTTATTCAGCTTATTATTCCCAATTATTTAGGTATGCAAAAATATGAAGTAATTACACAGATTTTAAAAATAGATGTAAAAACCTGAGTGAAAAACTGATCTCAAGAGGTTTTTCTGCCAAAAAAATTAGTTGGCAATTCAAAAATTTAGTTTTATGTATCATGAACTTTTAAGTAAATATACAAAAAATTGTAAAGAAATACTGAATGATATTTTAATATAATTTCTCTTTCGCTTTTCTTTTTTGGAATTTTGAATTTGTAGATGGTTTTCAAACAAGCTTGAGGATCTTTAAATTTGTAATTGGTTCCAGATACCAATAAAAGACACATCGGGACCAGTCTTCATTTGCTCCAGAATGGTCTCTGCTCAGTGACCTCTGGGATTTTATTAAGGAAACATTGAAACACTTTTTGTATGTAATTTTTAATAGCTTGACTAGTATGCATGTATTTCACAAGTTTTACCTGACATAGGGATACCATATAGATCTTATGGTAAATGCTCCACTGTGCCGGGTAAAGAAAGTAAAGCCACGAAACCCGTTAAGGCAGGTGGTATTTCTTCTGATGAGCCCTAAATGGAAGGTTCTACTTGGAAATATTTTGCTAGATTTAAGGTGCTTTTGCTTGTAAATTTACAACGACTTACATTTATTGGTGACGACTTTGCATGGATTTGGATATTTCTATTTGGTTGATGGTTCGGTTATACTGTTTGGTTCTAGGTAGTTGGATAGATGGGTAAGGTGAAAGCCTCGTTCAAGTGCACATTTGTCTCAATTGCTGGATTAGGACGACACTTTTTTTTTTCGCCAAGTAATTACCTCTTAAACATAATATATATATATATATATATATATATATATATATATATATATATATATATATATATATATATATATATATATATATATATATATATATATATATATATATATATATATATATATATATATATATATATATATATATATATATATATATATATGTATATATATGTTCGTTCTCGAAGTTTTCCCTTAGGTCACAGATATAACCCAAAGTTATATACAGAAGTTTGCTTAGTTGGTAGTTTTAGTTTCAAATTGGCATTGGCACTGCCAAAATCTAACGTAAACCAACAAAATTAGCTAAATTTTGCATGTAGTCTAGGGCCGTATTTAGGCATTGGTGAATGAGATTGCGGTGCAGCTGAACTGAAAATGACTCGTAAAATTTATCAAATAGAAATTTTCTGGATGTGATAAAGTAAGAACTTTTTCATTAAACCGTTTTGTTCAGGAAAGGGTATAAACTTCATTGTTACCGAAGCAATTAATAAAAAAAATATATGAAACAATAAAATTTAAGTTAGTTTTTTTCCCTTTCTTTAAAATTAAACCAAAGAAGTTCACGTGTCAAGAATAAAAACCAAAAATAAATAACCCAGAAATAAGGGCTTTAGAATGAAACAAGAACTTGAGACCATTTAAAATATTCTGGTTGGAATGGATTCTATTTTTGGAGACTCTTAGAAGACATTGCAAGACATATTTCAGTCACGTTTTCTTTCCTACTTACTAAGTAGGAAAAGCTTTTCACTCAGTCCAAGACTTAAAAGCCTAGACAATGAAGAGTTTTACTGCACTTTATTTACTGAAGTGCCGCTTCAATCAAGGCCGTAAACATGGGGTTTGAACCCCCTCCCCCCGAAGTGTTTGTCTGACTCGTAAAAACGTGACAAAAATGGACATAAACAAATTTTTTATGTTTTTTTTAGGTTTCTCTTGTGTAACCCCCTCCCCCCCCCCCCAAAAAAAAAAATCCTGGGTACGGCCTTGACTTCAATGCTGTATGCAACACTTCGCAGATTTTCTGGATTTACATTATTTTTCGTGTTTATATTTCATTAACATTAAGCAATAATGCCAAATAAAGCCAGATTGAAAAAAAAAAACTTTAAGTAAATCAACAAACTTGGCTATATGGTTCAATCTAAATATTTCCCTTTAGAACGGGGCTAAGACGTAGTTGTGATAGCAGGTGAAATTGGAAAGAACATTGACTGGGGTAGCGAAAGGCTGATTTCTATTTTTCTATTTGATATTTCATGCCATAAATTGACCATTAAGAAGTGATTACATGTATTTCACGTATGGGTACAAGAGAAGGAATTTCCCTTCGTGTCCCTGTGTTGATGGGGTTTCAGGTTGGCCTTTGATCGGTTTTGACCCTAAAAATAGGGCACACCATAGAACCTCTAATTTTTTATAGAATGAGCCCTTTTTGTTCTTTTTTTATCATCCGCTCCCCGTTGCGATGTCATGTAAGGGAGAAAAATTGCTCTATAGCAAGTTAGCGTTGACCAAAAAAAAATAAAAAATTATTCTTTATCTATTTAAATTCATTTAAAAACTCTATCGTTCCGTATTTTGTAGCATTTTTGCTGAAAAGTTTAAAAAGATTTCGTTGACACAATCAGGTTTGTAGGTTCCTTCCCCTTTAAACGGTCTTTGCAAGCAGCTCCCTTGAAAACTTTGTTGTTCATTCTATACTTTTCTTTTCGTTTTTATCATTTCAGACAACTCACAATTCTTAACTATTACAGAAATTGTTATGCCATCTCCGAGGCCTTCGCTGCGAAATCAAAGGATCCAGAACACCCCAAAGTCAAAGAAGAAGCCCTTCAGATTTTTGCGGTGGAAACAAAGAAACATCCAAAGAGAGGGTAGTTTATTATCAAAATTAACTTTTGGCATCGATACAGTAACGTTGTGGGGATCTTCGCCACCTAGGCCTCCCAAAAATTTAGCAGTTCATAACACAAGTGAATTTATAACGAAAAAAAAATTAATGAAACGTGCCTCTATATAAACGAATTTTTTACAAGTTGAAGTATCTTTGCGTCTTGATTAAGAAAAATATACGATTTTTTAAGTCTTAATAACGAGTCCGCTAAATTTATAATTCAGAGTGGTTAGTCGAAAGCGGTTTATCAACGTCGCCATATTTCAGCAGAAACTTTACTCCCTATGGATATAAGGGGGGTTCGCCGCCATCACCAGATTGTTGAGCTTCATCAAGTGCCGGAAATCATATAATGACCTTGAACCTTAGTCTTCAAAATACCTCTAGATGGATGAACTAAAAGGAAAATGACTTTGCGAGGGTCATGCCATGGTTTTCTGTTGGTTCATGAGAATGCAACTCCTTCGCTTATGGTTAAAGTGGACATTTGACAGAAAAGGGGGAAGACACAGTTAAGCATTTTCAAAGAACAATAAGTCCAAAGAACTTATTCGAACACAAATAACGAGTTTTTATGTATTTTTTTAAAGGAAGATAAGGGAGCATATTGCAGGAAAGGGTCAATTTCTTCCATTCTGTGTCACAAATTAATATGTTTAGCTCAAAAATGCCCAAAATGTTATCAAATGACATTCTGAAATAGCCATTTCATCTATATATTTTTTTATTCTAAACTATATACATAGCATAAAAATTTCAGATTTCACCAGAGAAAAAGTGTCATTGTCCCCGATTTTGTGCTACAAAATAGAAATTTTAACCTAAAAAGGACCAAAACGTTATCTTGCTGGGTTTCCATATTGTCAGTCGGCCTAATACTGCTGCAAAGCGTTTTTTTTTTTTTTTAAATTAAACTTCATTTCCCCAAATTTATATAATATATAAAATTTAAAACTGTTTATTGTTTAAACCATTCAATAAAAATTCCGTTTTAAAACTCAACTTTACTCATCCATTCCACATCTACCCTCTCCCTCATACTCGACTCCCTCTCAAATCATCCACATAACTTTCAAGCCAAGAATTCTAACTTGCTTTTGAAATTTAACTTGCTTTTGACGTTTCCGCATTTTCCAAACATACTTGCAAACATTTGTCACCAACAAACACAGCGCATAGTTCTTTGGCTTATCTTCAACACAAAAGGACACCTTCAGAGCTTTCTTCTTTTCTTCTACAGACGTTGTTTTTATTCCTTCATTTTCTAATATTTTCAACAATCTTTGGGGTAATTCACCGTTAGAGGGGCATTGAATCAATTCGTACATTGATTCGTCTCCTCACGTTGAACAAGTAGGTGTTGGGGTTATCAATATGCGACTAACTCTGTCACTAAAGGGTATGATTCCATAGATAATCCAGTACGCAAACTCTTTTTGTTCACAACTAAACGGCAACTCACTTAGATTTTTAAAGGATAACTGAAAATCAACGAACGGCTTTTTATCTTTAGCTCTATAATTCGGTTCTTTCTCACTTCTAAAGACATTCCGCGATACCTTCTTTAGTTTCTCCTTTCCCAAGTCACATCTCAGTGCTCCCAATTCATTTGCTTGCTTCAGACGACTGAAAATCAACCGCAGAGGGATCAGAATTTGTTCGCTTAATTTGTTTTTACCTTCTCTTCTGCATCCTCATTCACTATAGGGAGAAACCCCTGCCTCATAATTGCAGTTGATGACTCCTCTTTAACCACAAGTTCAAAAATATTTCTGAGGAAGAGCGACTAGCATATTACCCTGCATTCTGCCATCCCAGTTCCACCTGATTCCACTGGAAGGTATAGCATTTTCATCTATAATTTTTCAAGTTTCCCCGTCCAAACAAATGTCAAGATGGCTCTTTTAATCTGTTTGGCAAGGTTTTCAGGTACGAAAACAGGAGCAGTGTAAAATAATAGCGTAAAGCAGTATGTATTGACATACAGAACTCTTTCGAACACCGTTTTGAAAAGGCTTTTTCTTGATTAACTCAATATCACGACTATTTTTATTCACTTTTTCCTCCCAAATTTTTCTTTTGTTCACACACACACACACACACATACACACAAACACACACACACACACACACACACACCACATACCACACACCACAAACAACACAACACACACAACACACCACAGACCGCACACCGCACACCACACACCACACACACACAAACACACACACACACACACACACACACACACACACACACACACACACACACACACACACACACACACACACACACACACACACACACACCACACACACACACACACACACACACACACACACACCACACACACACACACACACACCACACACACACACACACACACACACCACACACACACACACACACACACACACACACACACACACACACCACACACACACACACACACACACACACACACACCACACACACACACACACACACACACACACACACACACACACACACACACACACACACACACACACACACACACACACACACACACACACACACACACACACACACACACACACACACACACACACACACACACCACACACACACACACACACACACACACACACACACACACACACACACACACACACACACACACACACACACACACACACACCACACACACACACACACACACACACACACACACCACACACACACACACACACACACACACACACACACACACACACACACACACACACACACACACACACACACCACACACACACACACACACACACACACACACACACACACCACACACACACACACACACACACACACACACACACACACACACACACACACACACACACACACACACACACACACACACACACACACACACACACACACACACACACACACACACACACACACACACACACACACACACACACACACACACACACACACACACACACACCACACACACACACACACACACACACACCACACACACACACACACACACACACACACACACACACACACACACACACACACACACACACCACACACACACACACACACACACACACACACACACACACACACACACACACACACACACACCACACCACACACACACACACACACACACACACACACACACACACACACACACACACACACACACACACACACACACACACACACACACCACACACACACACACACACACACACACACACACACACACACACACACACACACACACACACACACACACACACACACACACACACACACACACACACCACACACACACACACCACACACACACACACACACACACACACACACACACACACACCACACACACACACACACACACACACACACACACACACACACACACACACACACACACACACACACACACACACACACACACACACACACACACACACACACACACACACACACCACACACACACACACACACACACAAACACACACACACACACACACACACACACACACACACACACACACACACACACACACACACACACACACACACACACACACACACACACACACACACACACACACACACACACACACACACACACACACACACAGAAATAGAAAGAAACAAATAGAAAGAACAAATTCGGAACAAATAGAAAGGAATGGATTTTTTTAAGGAAGTCCGAAAATTTACTTTAACTTGATAGTGTCTCCAAAATTTTTCGTCGTAGTACCGTCGTAGGTACCTGTACAATGTTTACTATAATACCTTGTACTTATAAATTGTGATATTGCTCCTAAAGTCCAAAGTGCTACTCGGTCAAGAGAACTGGGAACAATTGATTTACAGTCTTCATGTCTTCTTACCATTCACTGCACTTATATGACTTCTTACAATTCACTGCACTCTTTTCCTTTTAGCAGCAAGTGACTCTTGAGGTTCTTGCAACAATGAAAGACTTTTAATGACTTTTAATCACAACAAAACCCTGACTTTTAACATAGAAAGATTAAAACAGACAAATATGTCTAAATAATGTCTTTTTAACTTTTTGCTCAATAAAGTCATTATTTATCAATTCAAATCGTAATTCTAGTCTTTTGCAAAAATCTTTCTTTTCTTTGCTAATATTTTCCTTGGCAGATTGACCGAGCTTTAAAGTATTAAATAAAAAAAAACAAGTTTTTTAAACTGAAAGTAAGGAGCGACAATAAAAATTAAAACGAACAGAAATTATTCCGTATATGAAATGGGCTGTCCCCTCCTCAACGCCTCGCTCTTTACGCTAAAGTTTTTTATTGTTTTAAAAAATAAAGTTGTGAGACAGAGTCAAACTTTAGCGTAATGAACGACGCGTTGAGGAGGGGACAGCCCCTTTCATATACGGAATAATTTCTGTTCGTTTTAAGTTTTCAATGTCGCTCCTTACTTTCAGTTTAAAAAACTTGTTTTTTTATTTAATTTCTGATCGTTTTTTAGTTAATGCAGCTTTTATTTTGGCTCACCGTCATTGAATAAGTAAAAAAAATTTTCATAAAAATTTTACTTTTCTTTGGCTAAATGGCTGTCTCTAAACTTGATTCTGACGTAATTTATAAATTAACTTATGTAACGAACTTCTATATTCGTATATTTTTCTTCTGGCAAAAAATACAAAGTTGCAGATTTTTGCAGATATGAGCTTGAAACCTATTTAATAGGGTTTTCTGATACGCTGAATCTGACGGTGTGATTTTCATTAAAGTTCTTTCACATGTAGGGGATGTTTTCCCCCTCTCTAAAAAATCAGGTAAATTTTCTCAGGCTCGTAGCTTTTGATGAGTAATACTAAACTTAATAAAATTTACATATTTAGAATCAGCATTATAAGCCCATTCTTTTGATACATTTATTGACATCAAAATTCCATTTTTAAAAGTTTCGATTACCATTGAGCCGTATCGCTTGTTTTTTTTTATTGTTTTTTTTTATATTACGTATATGTTACTATGTATATGAGGGGGTTCTCCCCTTAGTCAATACCATGCTCTTTACGTTAAAAGTTAAAAAAAATTTTAATTCACAAACCCCTGAATCACAAAGGCCGTTTAATTAGAATAGATAGCTCTTTTGAAAGCACTAAAAAAAACTGTAGCGTAAAGAGCGAGGTATGGACTTGGGGGAGGACCCCCTCATATATATAATAATTTATGTTCGTTTTAAGTTCTAATGTTGCTTCTTACTTTCAGTTGAAAAAAACTTGTTTTTTTTTAATTTAATTTCTATTCGTTTTTTAAATAATGCTTGGAAATTCGGCGGCCCCTTCATAGAAATGTCCCTTACCCCAAAGAAACATCCTCCACGGAAAGATTCTCCCGAGTAACCCCCTCCTCCAGCCCCCCCCCACCAGAAAAAAAATCCTTCCTGGAAATGTCTGTATACTTCCCAATAACCAATACAATATGTAATCAATGGGCAAAGTTCATAACTTGCAGCCCTTCCCCTGGGAACTTTGGGGGATTAAGTAATCCTAAAAGACATATTTATTAGATTTTCGACTATGTTGAACAAAATGGCTATCTAAAAATTTTAATTGGGTGACTTTGAGAAAAAAATCAGCGTGGGAGGGGGCCTAGTTGCTTTCCATTTTTTTGGTCACTTAAAAAGGGCACTAGAACTTTTAATTTCCATTCCATTTAGCCCTACAACGATAGTCTAGGACCAATGAATCAATACGATTACGCCTGGGGAAAAGAAAAAAAAATTAAACACGCATCCGTGATCTTTCTTCTGGCAAAAAATGGAAAATTCCACATCTTTGTAGATAGGAGCTTGAAACCTCTACAGTAGGGTTCTCTGATACGCTGAATATGTTGGTGTGATTTTCATTAAGGTTCTATAGCTTTTAGAGGGTCTTTCCCCCTTTTTTCGAAAATCAGCCAAATTTTCTCAGGCGCGTAACTTTTGATAGGTAAGATTAAACTTGATGAAACTTATATATTTGAAATTAGAATTAAAATCTAATTCTTTTGATGTATCTCTTGATATCAAAATTCCGTTTTTTAGAGTTTCGGTTACTTACAGCCGGGTCGCACCACGAACTACCACGAAACAAATTTTATATTCACCAAAATGAATAAAGGCTTATCATTGAAATTTTGCCACATACTGAAACTTGAGAACTATGCATTAATAAAGCTCAGGGGAGTATATAAAGTTATAAAAGGCCTTATGAAAGTACACAGGTAGAACCGTACAATTATGGTAACGTGATAAAAAGTAAAACTGGATAAATGATAAAAAAAAATAGACATTATTATCTACAATAACGCTTTGAAAAAGATTACAAGGGCTCTTAGCAGTAAATGTATCAAAGTTTAGATTCATTAAAAGTTTCTTAATGACGCTGAAAAAAAAATACAAACTGTTTTTATATTTCGCCTCATCTAACTTCTAAAGTGCTTGAAGTCATGAACCTGAGAATGATAGTTAAGACACTAACAAAGTGAAAATAGTTTTGGAGTTACTTTTGCTATGAATATAGGACTTTCCACGATTCCTTATTTTACCATTAACCTGAAGGTCGCAACTAAAAGGTACGAATAAAAAGTTTTTGCCCCTCTCACCTACCCATCCCTTTTCAAAAAGACTAGAAGTACGAATTGGCTATATTACTTGATAGTCCTGTAATTTCTTGATAATACTACCTTTCCTACCTAGCATCGTGGAAAATTATCCCTATTGCCGAGGTGTATCAAGCCTCCTGTCTTTAACATAAAACAAGCTGAAAAAAGCGATCCCCTTAATCTATCATTGGCAGAAATTTTAGGGTCTTTTTTGTGTATTTATACCTAAAAATGAAAGATTCTCACTGCAAATAAAAATAAAATTTAAAATAAAACGAAGAGATTTAGCATGAGCAAATGAAACCTATGCAGATAAATAGCACAAAAAAGCTAAGTCAGACTTAAAAAAACTGATTGAATTGCTTAAATTGCAACGATTGATGCGATTGATATCTAATAGATTTGAGTAGGGTTAGATTGAAGAGAAAACTTATAGAAGTTAGTTCCATATTAGCTTATTAAAACTAAAGTCGTTGTTACAAATATATTGATACGATCATCATTTTGATTTTATTTCCCTAATATTGTGTTAAAAAAACACACTTAAAAATGTATTTTATTTTTCAAAAGTTGAAATGCATATCTAAACTTTAGCTTTATATGTATCAATTATGTATGTTTAGTTTCATTTATATTCAATGAATATCAAATGACACTTTGGTGTTTCAATTCCTTTAAAATCTATATATATATATATATATATATATATATATATATATATATATATATATATAATATATATATATATATATATATATATATATATATATATATATATATATAATATATATATATATATATATATAATATATATATATATATATATATATATATATATATATATATATATATATATATATATATATATATATATATATATATATATGTATATATATATATATAGTCGACTCTCGATAACTTGAAATTCAGTAGATAAGTCAACATTTAATTTTTAGTTTACCACCATAAGTCAAAGTTTACATCTGTATCTCTCAGTTTTTTCAACGGACCTTTTTTAGTCGAAACCTTGGTATGCAGTTTGCAACGTGTAATTTTTGAAATGTATTATTTTTGTTCAACATATCAAACAGTTCGTGGTAACGAACTGTAAGTAAGGAGCCACCCGGCTCAATAGTAACCAAAACTCTAAAAAACGTAATTTTGATACCAATAGATATATCAGAGGAATTATATTTTTATGTTGATTTCAAATATATAAGTTTCAATAAGTTTAGTCTTACCAATCAAAGATTACGAGCCTGAGAAAATTCGTCATATTTTCAAAAAAAGAGGGGAACATCCCTTAAGTGTCATATAATCTTAATTAAAATTACACCATCAGATTCAGCGTATCAGAGAACCCTATTTTAGAGCTTTCTAGCTTCTATCTGTAAAAACATGGAATTTAGTATTTTTTGCCAAAAGAAAGATCACGGATGCATGTTTTTGTTGTTTTTCCCCCAGGGGTGATAGTATCAGTAGAACCCCCTTATTGACTCCCACGAGTACATAATTTATGCATGTTTTTATGGTTTTTGTCACTGAGAATGAAAAAAACATGGTTTTTCTCACTTGATGTATTTTCATGGTCGATTTATTTGTTGTTGTTCGTCCAGATGTAATGACACTGTGGGTGATTTACATAATCGCTAGGGGGGAATGTATTGATCCAGGACTCGACTAGGACAAGTACAAACAGTACATAATTTATGCATGTTTTTATGGTTTTGGTCACTGAGAATGAAAAAACAGGATTTTTCTCACTTTAATGTATTTTCATGGTTTATTAATGTCTAATGGATGATGTCAAGGTCGATTGACTTGTTGTTGTTGTTTGGCCAGGTGTAATGACACGAGGAGTGATTTACGTAATCGCTAGGGGGAATGTATTGATCTAGGACAAGTGAATTTTCGGGAACTTGATTTACATAATCGGTGGGGAGAATGTTTTGATCCGATAACGGGAAACAGGATCACGTGTCTCCTTCTAAGCCAATCAGAGAGTCGTTTACCTCTGATTCTAAACCAATCATAGGGCTGGAAATATTAGCGGGAGAGGATTGCAGAGAATGTAAGGAAAGGATTTTTGCTATAGTTTTTATTAGTCTGTGAATTGAATTCAAAGGAGTGAGAACAGTTTGACTTTACTCATTTGGATATATTTGTGTTGATGATGAGTGGAATGTTTACCCTATTAGAAGTTGATAGTGGAGTTTGTAGCAATAATACAAGAGCACCAAACATTGCGGTGGAAATCACGAGAGGATCACGGTGTTGTCTGGAATGGGATGAAGTATGTGCAAGATATGTGATATCCTTGAGCAAATTTAAAATGGAGGATCAATTATGCTTCGCTGCAAAAGTTGATATTGCGCATGTGAATAGACTTCAATGTGCATTAAGTGCATTAGTGAAACATATCGAAGACAATAAACTGTATCGATAATTGTACATTTCTACTATTATTGCTGTAATTATCCAATAGAATTATTTCGAAATCGAAATGTTCCCTTTCTTTTTGTTGTTAGAATGTTAGGCTAACGAATCATGGTCAGTCTAGAGTCAGCAGTCAGAGTGATAGGATTGAAAAATGAATAAGTTTGAGAAAGAGATAATTGGATCAAATCTGGTGTTTATGGAAAAACATTTGATTTTGGATGATGATTTTCTTGAGTTATCTCTTTAACGCAGGATATTTTCTCGGGAAACACTTGACAATATAATGGGGACTGATTCTCCTCCATTAGACTATTGCATGAAGCTTTGTCGATGTGACTCAAATGCTTATACTCAATTTATTGATATATTAATTGGAACAAAGCAGAATAGTATCGTGAATACACTTTTGAAAACATTGCCATAAATTCAATGTAGATGACTTTCCACCATTCGAAAGAGGTGACGTCACAGAGTTACTCCTCTCCCATTCCTCCACCCTGAATTTATCTGTCAGCAGGGACGATCAGTTTCGTTTTAGCTGTGAGACAGAGTTGACATCGGAAACCAAAAAATGTTCTATACATGTCCACTATGCATGTACACTCTTGGCAGTTGGACTCAGTGTGAGAATTGTGCAATTAATGATGACTATAGTGAAAAGTGCAAATTATGTAATCCTTGTAAACTACATAGAGGCTATGCAGTACAAATTAAATGATGTAATTCATGTCTTAAAGAGATTTGTGACTCTCACCCTAGAGGACATCTGTGCTCCAATTTGTCACTATAACAAATGTGATCAATGGGAGAATACTTACCCCGCTATGATTGGAAAGAATCCCAAACGTGATTTTAGTTTATTTCTACGAGATTGGTATCGTCGTGGATTTAAATTATTTTGGGAGGAAGAATCTGGTCTACGATTCAACTGTTGGGGTAACAAGAAAACTTGGTTTCTACGTCATCGTTGTGACGACACTGCCTATTATGACTATAAACCAAGTGATTTTTATTTGGCAGTTACCGAATGTGATTCACCATTTGAAAACACTGTATGTGATATTGCTTCAAATAGACAGATTGAAACTCGGGAATTTCATAATATGAATGTAAATAGTATCATTGACTATACAAAGAGATATGACAAGAGTGAAGTTACATTATACTGTAGAAAATGTGACCCTGACTTTGCAGCCAATCAAGATCAATATACAGTGAATCCAAATGATTTATCGGCATTAGTGGTTCACGACAGTTGCCTATACACCGATGAAGAAATCTAAAGTGAAGATTTAAAGACATTGTTGTATATATACATTTTATTAATAAACAAATTCACAAAAATTTTTTAAGCACTTTACTCTTAGGGCACTGAAATCAATATTATACAGGTCTGAGAGGATATTTTCCACTAGAAAGTCGTTCAGACGTGGATTGTCATCATAAATGTTGAGAAACTGCTTGTAAGTATAGCCACGATATCGGAAAACAAAATATAGTAGTGCATGGAAGCCACAGCTTTTAGTCGTCAGATCCTGCACTCTTCTCCGATTTTGAATAATAGTTTTCCCACTGCTCTCAATATAGTTGCTGATGTGGGTTGTGTAAAATGTATAGGGTAGACCAAGAGGATCAAAAAATTCAATCGTCTTCATAGTTTGAAAGATGCACAGCCAATAACCCGTCAGCACAGTCGACGGACTGCTATGAACAATAATTAAGTTATTGTTTCCACCTTGAATTTTTCCAAGAAAGTCCGAGGGCAGACAATAGGATTTATACTGGGACATGTAGGGATCCATATTAAATACTTTGATTATTTGACTAGTGTTCATGGCGCCAAGTTTAGTAGAACACTGCCTTTGGGAGTGATTTCCCAATAGGTTTCATATTGATTTAGTGAGATTAGTGCAATACTCTCAGCTAATTGGTCGGCAAATGTGCACTCTAAACGCATACTCTCCGTGCGTACTATACTCATATCCTGCGTGCCAGACAAATCCAATACAATGATACCATGTGTTTTAGCAAACATTTCTTCGGTTATACCATTTTCAAATAGTTGCGAATCATGATCTAGGGTTTGCATGGTCAACTCATACAATGTTCTATAGGATTTATCAAAAGATAGATTGTAGAGTGGGATGCCGTTTACTTTGCAGACAAGAGATGAAAGTCCAGACATTTCGAATTTGTGTGGGCATCCAGTCCACGATCCTATTGCACTAGCACTTTTTACAAATGCCAAAGCGAGTTTTGACGGAATTTCGCCATTGATAAAGGATGAGTCGGTGAAGGTGCGTGACCCCATGATAATATGAGGTTGATTGGTGATTGTATGAGGAACAAGTAGTTTAATATTATTTCCACTGGCTCTCAGTTTTTCCACTGCCAAAGCAACAGAACTCATAACTTTTTGTTTGCGTAAATGAAGTATTGCCGAGGTGAGGGAGAGAGTTATATCAGGATTGGCATCAAGTTCTTTTCTCAATATGAAATTGGATGGTGCAAGCGTAAGTTTTATATCCACTTTAACATTGGGTGGTAGCCGGGTGGGGGTCCCACCTGCGGCCGGCTTTCGGCCCCGTGGCTCCCCGGAGGGTGGAGGGGACCCCTTTTAAATTCATAATGTTCAACTTTGCTATTTTTTAAAGTTCATGTTCCAAGTGTTCCAAGTGTTTTTTTTTCAAGTGCTGTTGTACAAATAGTGTTGGTTTGTTTTTAAAAAAAGTGATGCTGGACAAAAAGTGTTTTTTATGACAATAAGTGTGTTCTTGCTGATGGACAAAAAGTGTTTTTTATGACAATAAGTGTTGTACGTAAAGTGTTAAAACAACAAAAGTACGAAGAACAATAGGGAAATCTTTTTGCAAGACAGTGGAGATAATTTGAATGAATATTTCGGCCCTATGTCCAAGGGCCGTCCTCAGCAAGACAAAAATATATGAAAGAAAAAGACTCACAACAACATGCAACCAATAAAACCAAAAATTAAAATTTTTTTCAAAGCAGTCCTAGCATCCTTACTTCAGCGAAGTTCAACCAGGATTGATAAAAAGTAAGGTAAAACAAGGCGATTCAATGAGAAGAAAGACAATAATTTAAAAACACGTTTTTATTGCTAATCCAGCTTTTTTGGCAGCTAACCTCAAAGGTCTTTTTGTGACAAGTTCTGTGTTAATGTCAATCGGTTTTTTAAAATATTTTGTAAGATCATTTTTAAATTAAATTTGTGTATAGAGCATTTAGTGTATATTTCCCCAAGTCCCTATTTAAGGAAATATTACTATTAATCTTAAGTCTGATTGCAATTGATTCTCGGACTACCTGCTTTATGCGTAGGTCATTGCTAATAAGGGCGGATTCATCAAAAAGTATATTGTGGCTAGGATTTTCAAAAATATGGCTGCCTAATGCAGAATCAGATGAAACAACGGAAATACTAGAATTTAGAGCTTTGACTATATCATCTTTATGCTGTTGTATGCGCTTTTCTAAATTCTGGTGTGTTCTACCTACATAATATTTGCCACAATCGCATGGTATTTGATAGACTCCTCTTTGGCGAGTAACTGGGGTTTTATCTTTACCAGAATTTAGAAAATTTATGATTCTAAAATTATTTGTGAATACTACATACAGATTATTTTTTGTTCAAACTTTTTTAAGATTTGTAGTGACTTTTGGGATGTAGGGGAGGTAAATTATGTTTAAGGGCTTGTCAGAAATATCACATGGTAAACTATCATTAATTTTACGGGAATGTCTCTTCAACCTACAATTAATTACATTATTAATAAATAAAATAGGATACCCATTTCCAAAAAGTATGTCCTTGATAAAATTTAATTCTGCTGTTATGTGAGAATCAGAACAAATGTTTAGGGCCCGATCGACGAGGGGTATTACAACTGCTCTTTTAACTTGTGGGGGGTGGTTTGATTTAAAATGCAAATATCTATTATTTTGTGTTGGTTTTCTATAAATAGTAAAAATGAGTTTATCGAAGCTACGAATAACTAACACATCTAGGAATGAGATTTTATTTGCGATCTCGATTTCTAAAGTAAACTGTAAATTTCTATCGTATGTTTTAAGGTGATCTAAAAAACCCTTAAGCGCATTTTCCCCATAGTTCCAGAGTGAAATTACATCATCCATGTAACTTCCCCAAAAGACATGTTTTAAAAAATAAGAATCTAATGCCCAATTTTCAATATATTCCACATAAATATTCGCCAGTAACCCGGAGAGGGGCGCGCCCATCGCTAAGCAATTAATTTGCTGGTAAAAAGAATTACGGAATTGGAAATACATTGAGTACTTGTTACAGAGTTTAACTAAGGTCATTAAAACATAACAATCTATTCCTGCTGCTGAAGCTTCTATTAAGTGATAATTTTCTTTGAATTTATTTTCTAATAACTGTTCAGATACTGTGACATTAATATTTGTATACATTGAAACAATGTCAAAGCTACTTATAATTGTATTTTCTGAGATATTTACGTTTTTGAGTTTTTCAACCAAATCTACCGAATTACATATATATGATTTTTGAGAGTAAAGCAAAGGTTTAAAGGCTGTACATAACCATTTCCCAATATTGGATGTGGGGGCTTTCGTACAAGCTACTATGGGCCTTAAAGAAATGCCTTGCTTGTGTAATTTTGGTAGACCATAAAACTTTGGGCAAAAGCTACCACGGGGGAAAAATTTATTGTATAGCTGTGGAGTAATTTTACCATTTTGTTTTAACCTTTTTAGTTCATTTATAATTTTGTTTGCAAATTGATCAGTATGATCGTGGGTTGTAGTCCTATATGCTGTCTCGTCATTTAGATGAGAATAAATTTTTGTATCATAATCTGTCTTATCCATGACAACTAGAGAATTGCTTTTATCTATTTTAGTTAAAATAATGGATGAATCTTTACAGAGATTATATAGTATTTTTAGGTCATACAAATTATCTGGTTTTTTATTGGCGGGAGAATTAATCTTTTTTTGATTGTTGTAAAGGGTATCTATAAGACTAGCCCTAACTTCATCCGGGTTTGATATAGATGTATAAAATTTGTGCACAGAGGATTCTAGAGAGGAAATTAAATCTGCTACAGGGATATGTCTTGGAAGAAAAGAGAATTTTGAACCTTTTTCGAGAATTTGAATTTCCTTTGGCTCAAGCGTTCTAGAGGATAGATTAACAACAGCCGGTCCAGGAGTGAATCTTGGAGTGTAAGTATTGCTATTCCTCGAAAATTCATATCTTAGGTTTTCCAATTTCTTAATAAGTCGTTCCCTTGATAAGCGGAAATCATGACTAAACAAATTTCTTTCCAATCTAGCAACCTGGCTAAAATCAACAGAGAACAAATTTTCAAATAAAAATTTTTCTAAGGATTTTCTTTCAGAGGAAATGGTATATCTTTTTTGTTTTTTGTCTTTAATGATGTGTGTTAATATTTTTAATTGTAGTGTGTGAGCAAATTGCTCTTCTTTTCGGGTATTTAAGTGTAATCTGAATCTTAAAGACTTGGGAATAAGATTTTCAATTTTGCAAGATTCCAAGAATTTTTGCTGGTTAATGATATTAGCGTGTTTTTTCCCTAAATTAATTAAATAAAAGATATCATTGGTCAATTGCTCCCTATAAGCGAGACGAAAATAGTGACGAAGACCACACTGCCTTTCCATAACAAACAACAAAAGTACGAAGAACAATAGGGAAATCTTTTTGCAAGACAGTGGAGATAATTTGAATGAATATTTCGGCCCTATGTCCAAGGGCCGTCCTCAGCAAGACAAAAATATATGAAAGAAAAAAGACTCACAACAACATGCAACCAATAAAACCAAAAATTAAAATTTTTTTCAAAGCAGTCCTAGCATCCTCACTTCAGCGAAGTTCAACCAGGACTGATAAAAAGTAAGGTAAAACAAGGCGATTCAATGAGAAGAAAGAAAATAATTTAAAAACACGTTCTTATTGCTAATCCAGCTTTTTTGGCAGCTAACCTCAAAGGTCTTTTTATGACCAGTTCTGTGTTAATGTCAATCGGTTTTTTAAAATATTTTGTAAGATCACTTTTAATTAAATTTGTGTATAGAGCATTTAGTGTATATTTCCCCAAGTCCCTATTTAAGGAAATATTATTATTAATCTTAAGTCTGATTTCAATTGATTCTCGGACTACCTGCTTTATGCCTAGGTCATTGCTAATAAGGGCGGATTCATCAAAAAGTATATTGTGGCTAGGATTTTCAAAAATATGGCTGCCTAATGCAGAATCAGATGAAACAACGGAAATACTAGAATTTAGAGCTTTGACTATATCATCTTTATGCTGTTGTATGCGCTTTTCTAAATTCTGGTGTGTTCTACCTACATAATATTTGCCACAATCGCATGGTATTTGATAGACCCTCTTTGGCGGGTAACTGGGGTTTTATCTTTACCAGAATTTAGAAAATTTATGATTCTAAAATTATTTGTGAATACTACATACAGATTATTTTTTGTGCAAACTTTTTTAAGATTTCTAGTGATTTTTGGGATGTAAGGGAGGTAAATTATGTTTAAGGGCTTGTCAGAAATATTACATGGTAAACTATCATTAATTTTACGGGAATGTCTCTTCAGCCTACAATTAATTACATTATTAATAAATAAAATAGGATACCCATTTCCAAAAAGTATGTCCTTGATAAAATTTAATTCTGCTGTTATGTGGGAATCAGAACAAATGTTTAGGGCTTGATCGACGAGGGGTATTACAACTGCTCTTTTAACTTGTGGGGGGTGGTTTGATTTAAAATGCAAATATCTATTATTTTGTGTTGGTTTTCTATAAATAGTAAAATTGAGTTTATCGAAGCTACGAATAGCTAACACATCTAGGAATGGGATTTTATTTGCGATCTCGATTTCTAAAGTAAACTGTAAATTTCTATCGTATGTATTAAGGTGATCTAAAAAACCCTTAAGCGCATTTTCCCCATAGTTCCAGAGTGAAATTACATCATCCATGTAACGTCCCCAAAAGACATGTTTTAAAAAATAAGAATCTAATGCCCAATTTTCAATATATTCCACATAAATATTCGCCAGTAACCCGGAGAGGGGCGCGCCCATCGCTAAGCCATTAATTTGCTGGTAAAAAGAATTACGGAATTGGAAATACATTGAGTACTTGTTACAGAGTTTAACTAAGGTCATTAAAACATCACAATCTATTCCTGCTGCTGAAGCTTCTATTAAGTGATAATTTTCTTTGATTTTATTTTCTAATAACTGTTCAGATACTGTGACATTAATATTTGTATACATTGAAACAATGTCAAAGCTACTTATAATTGTATTTTCTGAGATATTTACGTTTTTGAGTTTTTCAACCAAATCTACCGAATTACATATATAGGATTTTTGAGAGTAAAGCAAAGGTTTAAAGGCTGTACATAACCATTTCCCAATATTGGATGTGGGGGCTTTCGTACAAGCTACTATGGGCCTTAAAGGAATGCCTTGCTTGTGTAATTTTGGTAGACCATAAAACTTTGGGCAAAAGCTACCGCGGGGGAAAAATTTATTGTATAGCTGTGGAGTAATTTTATCATTTTGTTTTAAACTTCTTAGTTCATTTATAATTTTGTTTGCAAATTGATCAGTATGATCGTGGGTTGTAGTCCTATATGTTGTCTCGTCATTTAGATGAGAATAAATTTTTGTATCATAATCTGTCCTATCCATGACAACTAGAGAATTGCTTTTATCTGCTTTAGTTATAATAATGGATGAATCTTTACGGAGATTCTATAGTATTTTTAGGTCATACAAATTATCTGGTTTTTTATTGGCGGGAGAATTAATCTTATTGATTATTGTAAAGGGTATCTATAAGACTAGCCCTAACTTCATCCGGGTTGGATATAGATGTATAAAATTTGTGCACAGAGGATTCTAGAGAGGAAATTAAATCTGCTGCAAGGATATGTCTTGGAAGAAAAGAGAATTTTGGACCTTTTTTGAGAATTTGAATTTCCTTTGGCTCAAGCGTTCTAGAGGATAGATTAACAACAGCCGGTCCAGGAGTGAATCTTGTAGTGTAAGTAGGGCTATTCCTCGAAAATTCATATCTTAGGTTTTCCAATTTCTTAATAAGTCGTTCCCTTGATAAGCGGAAATCATGACTAAACAAATTTCTTTCCAATCTAGCAACCTGGCTAAAATCAACAGAGGACAAATTTTCAAATAAAAATTTTTCTAAGGATTTTCTTTCAGAGGAAATAGTATATCTTTTTTGTTTTTTGTCTTTAATGATGTGTGTTAATGTTTTTAATTGTAGTGTGCGAGCAAATTGCTCTTCTTTTCGGGTATTTAAGTGTAATCTGAATCTTAAAGACTTGGGAATAAGATTTTAAATTTTGCAAGATTCCAAGAATTTTTGCTGGTTAATGATATTAGCGTGTTTTTTCCCTAAATTAAGAAAATAAAAGATATCATTGGTCAATTGCTCCCCATAAGCGAGACGAAAATAGTGACGAAGACCACACTGCCTTTCCATAACAAACAACAAAAGTACGAAGAACAATAGGGAAATCTTTTTGCAAGACAGTGGAGATAATTTGAATGAATGTTTCGGCCCTATGTCCAAGGGCCGTCCTCAGCAAGACAAAAATATATGAAAGAAAAAAGTCTCACAACAACATGCAACCAATAATACCAAAAATTAAAATTTTTTTCAAAGCAGTCCTAGCATCCTTACTTCAGCGAAGTTCTTACAGAAGTATTTTTTTTTATAATAAATGTTGTTCATGTTTGAACAAGTGTTTTTATGTCAATAAATGTTGTTCTTGTTGAACAAATAGAGTTTTCATGTCAAATAAATGAATGAAATATGTTTTTGTTCTTCTTATTAACGTACTAGATAGATCTATGGGAAAGTTATTAGTAATTATTCATTGGACAAGTATGGTTTACAGTTAGTTGTAGTCCGACTGTTTTCAACAGCAGCAGCAGTATGTATCAATTTAAAACACCATTCAGGTCGTTTCTGTGTGGTCCATCAATGTCGGGGAAAACGACACTTTTAGCTAAAATAATTCAAAATTGTAATAAAATGTTTTTGGAAAAACCAAAGAAAATTTATTATTGCTATAGTATTTGGCAGGAGTCTTATGATCAAATAAAAGCCATTGCCACACCCATACCAATACAATTAATACAGGGACTTGATGTTTTCAATAGTATTGAACCAAACTCGTGGCTGATTATTGATGATTTGGCTGAATCCATTGAACAGTTCTCACAGGAAATGCTACAACAGTTCACTTTTCGCTCTCATCATGAACAGATTTCCATAACCCTAGTTCTACAAAATCTGTTTCATCAGAGCAAATGTATGCGAACCCTTGCTTTGAATTGCACCATCTATATTATCTATCGAGTTGTTCGTGATTCTAGCTGAATAATAACTCTCAATAAGCAAATATATCCAGGCGCCCCTAAATTTCTGCTGTCAACGTACACTCAGGCGACAAATAAGCCCTACGGCTACATTTTGCTAGATCTTGATCAGAGCACACCCGAGGATCTACGTGTAGTCACCGATATTTTCGACAAAGAGATTACAGTATATCTTCCGGTGAACAGTAGAAAAGGCTATTAGTTATTATTATGACACTGAAGAAACTACATGAACAACGGCATTTATTTTCCGTTTTAGGAACCTCAAGACCTCCACTCAGGAAGGCTATGCTCAAACATGGTGTTGACAATGATTTCATTAATCTAATATCTGAACTTTGTTTAAATTTAACTGAGGGCAATGTACACTTGCCAGAAGGTGTTAGACAACAGACAAAGCAACATCGTTCCACTGTACGCGCCTTGGCTTGCAAAAACAAGGGAAAAAATTTTAAAAGAAAACGTCTCCTTAAAGCGGGCGATAGCTTTTTTACACTTTTACTGCCAATAATTGCAGGACTTGTAAACAGTTTTCTCTAGAGAATGGCTAAACCCTATAAATTGACACCATTTGAACTTGTCCTCTCGCCCGTCGAACATTTTGAAGACAATCTAAGCAAATTCATTAATGATGAGAATATTGCTGATGATAAAAAACTGCTTTTAGTTCAAGATGCATTGCGACGTGTGGACAAATATAGATCTTATCGTGAGAGACCCGCCACCGTCGCCGTCACAGATCCCTCTAAACAGGAAACATCTCCTCAAGATTCTGCAGCAGCAGTGCAATCAAAGGAGAAGGAATTGAATTCTATAGTGTCAACAATTGGAAACCTATTGCCAGTGACCTATCGTGAACAGAGTAAAAGAGTATTATCTTATCTCATGTTGGAAACTGGTGTTGACGATCATCAAGTTGAAGTCGACAGCGCAGGGAAAGGAATTATAATTCAGGGAAAAAGTTATAATCTAGTTGATTTAATTTGTGATATGATGACGAATCGTAAAGGACTTTTATCATTTGACAATAATCTATACACCTTTCTAAATGCATCAAACTTCCCCAAAAGTCTTATTGGCAATAAGCAAATTCTAAAGAAACTATGAGAATATAGTCCTCCAACAACGACAACACCATTTAAAAAAGAAGAAGAATCAATATTTGAAAATACTAGCAGCAGCAGCAGCAATGATTTTACAACACCTGTGACGGCTAGTCAAAAGCGAAGACGGATTGGTTCACCCTCCAGTGTTCAAAAGGGGAGTGGACATTACACTACGTGTTTGCGTTCAAAATGGATAAAGTTCTGAAACATGTCTATGAAAATATTGATGAAGTGGGAAGTCTAAGTTCCCCCAAAACGCTTTCTAATGTTGTCTCTGACAGCACATTAAAAAAGCAAAAGAGTATCCACAGAATGAACCAAGTTACACGCTGCATCGGAATCGCAGGCTTCGTAGCAAACAATATCGACAAACTAAAGCCTTTTTCCCTCTACATATAATGCAAACTGATCTTTTAACTTTAGACGCGATTCAACGGCGTCACAATGCACCCTACAAATATATTCTAGTAGCAATTAGTGTCTATAGTCGCTATGCCTATGCCATTCCATTGCAATCAAAGAGAGGTGTTGAAGTTGCTCAGGCCATTGAAAGTATTCTTGAACAGGATTGCTATAGAAAAATTCAATCGGATCGTGGTAGTGAATTTGTTAATCCCCAGGTGCAAAAGGTTCTATTGAAATATATTACAACACTTTATCATAGTCACAGCCCGATAAAGGCTGCATTGGCTGAACAATTAATTAGAACGATTCGTCGATTAATTTCAAGATATTGTACACTGAAAAACACACTTGCTTTTATTCATGATTTAGATAAAATCATGCAGATATAAAACCATCGACCTCATCGATCTCTGTCCAACTCAAGCCCTCGGGAAGTTCATTGCAGTGAAAATACATTTGATGCTTTTCTAAAGCAATATTCCAATGGTGGTAATGAGAAGAAGAAGAAAAAAAAGAAGAAATTCAGTATTGGTGATACTGTTCGAATTAATAGAACCACCAATATTTTTGAAAAGGAGAATTATTTATGGAGCACTGAAATTTTTAAAGTGTCCAAAATCCTGGACACTGAACCTACGACATATCGACTGCGAGACACCAAAGATGATGAGGTTCTCGGCGGTTTTTATGAATATGAACTGCAAAAAGTTAGAAACACTAGTGAAATTTATTAAATTGAAAAGATATTAAAGAGTCGTACTCGTAGGGGCCAGAGACAGTTGCTTGTTCGCTGGCTAGGATACAACTCTGATTTTGATTCTTTGGTCAGTGCTGAAGATATTAACAATGCCCAATGATTTCTATGTGACTTTCATGTCCAATCTTTCTGATCCTACAATGACTTGAATAGAACAAGTGATTTTTGGACAAAACTCTCTCCCACCATCAAATTCGATGGAAGGTATGAAGTGGCTCTTGTCGACTGTATTCTCAAAAATACCTACGACATCCTGAGAAAAGATCGTAAATATGATATAAAAATTAGAACCTATGATTGGCCACCACCCTCAGGTGATCAAGAACAAATTCAAAAAATCAATTGGATGAATTATCCATATATTGGATTACCCTATGAAGAACTCATCTGTATGAATGATTTATGTCGTTCTATTAATAAAAGAATTTCCGCTCGTAAAAAAAGAGCTTTTTATTTCAACTATTCAAAGGATGAGGGCAAGATCTATATTAGTTCACCTATTGCCCATGAATAGGTTACTCTCAATGATAATCTAAAGGACGTTCTTGGCTTTAAGCTCAATATAATCAACGGTAAAACTGCCGGAAACACTAATTTCATTTTTG
Organism: Artemia sinica; assembly: GCA_027921565.1. Lineage (NCBI taxonomy): Eukaryota > Metazoa > Arthropoda > Branchiopoda > Anostraca > Artemiidae > Artemia > Artemia sinica. Next base: position 61,026,164 of record CM051262.1, read on the forward strand.
CTGACTACCCGCCTGCCTTCTCCACGGACACTTGTATATTTCTCTACGCTTCATTTGTGGAAACATCCCGGGTTGGCAATACCAGTGATCCCCTCCTACGGGATCTTGAACGAAAAACCAATCAAGAACATATTCACCACTACAATATAAAACATCTTCAGTATATTCCCGTAAACACTTCCTATTTGGAACTCTTTCAGTTAACACTACGAAATTAATTAGGTGACCCTCTAGCAATATCAAAAGGTTTGGCTGTGATTATATGCCATTTTCGACCCATCGTTCAACAACAACAACAAGATGTCTAATAGAAAAGTGGTATTCATTAGTTCTGATATTGACTGCTATGTTAATACTCTTGGCCCAAGACAACAGGGGAATGGAATGGACTATTACAAAGGTCGCTCGTCAATGTCTGGCTACGGTCTTGGCAGTTGGTTTGCTAAGCTGTTTCGCTCTGCACTACCTCTGGCTAGAAAATATATTGTACCGGCTGCGACAGATTTTGCATCCTCTACACTATACGATTGGGGCTCTGGCAAGGATTTTAAAAAAAGTGCTTCGGAAAATCTCAGGTCCAGTGCGCGAACCCTTGGCGAGGGATTAAAACAAAATGGAAAAGGTTTAAAAAGGTCGAGAAACACTGCATCACTCATCAGTCTCCACTCAGGTCAGAAACGAAAGATATCAACCCTGTCAAAGAAAAGATGGAAAAAGCCGACATGTACTGTAAAAAGAAGAAGAAGCCTCAGGAAGAGAATTGTTAGATCAAAACTAGATTTCTTTTTTTAATATGTCCCACCTACCGCATAAGGATTCCTAACCTTCAATCACCTCATCATTGAATCTATTAAATGCAGAAAATGTTGATGTGAGTGTCAAGCATGGATATTATGAACAATTTTATCCACAACAACCCCTCTATCCACTTTCAAATTTATTCCAATGAAGACTACTTTATGGACATGTCTTCGACATTTATAGATTTACAAATGAAAGTCCGGAAATCCGATAATACAATGCCAATTCGGGCCGATGAAATATCCTATGAAAATTGTGTATTAAAGAATTTATTTCGTCAAATCAGTGTCTACATCAATGGCACGCTGGTGAGCACAAGCAACAAACTCTCAAATTATACAAGCTATATGCAATTTATGCTGATGACACCCACGTCATACAAGGAATTGAGAGGCACCTCCAATGGATATGAATATATTACTAATACTGATAGTACAGATGCACTTAAAAATGCTACAACTAGCGAATTACATCTAGTTGGACAAATATATCATGTAATATTTAATATACCCCAATGGCTACCACCCAATGTTAAAGTGGATAGAAAACTAACGCTTGCACCATCCAATTTCATATTGAGAAAAGAACTTGATGCCAATCCTGATGTAACTCTCTCCCTCACCTTGGCAATACTTCATGTACGCAAACAGCAAGTTATGAGATCTGTTGCTTTGGCAGTGGAAAAACTGAGAACCAGTGGAAATAATATTAAACTACTCGTTCCTCATACAATCACCAATCAACGTCATATTACCATTGGTCACGCACCTTCACCGACTCAACCTTTATCAATGGCGAAATTCCATCAAAACTCGCTTTGGCATTTGTTAAAAGTGCTAGTGCAATAGGATCGTGGACTGGATGCCCACACAAATTCGAAATGTTTGGACCTTCATCTCTTGTCTGCAAAGTAAACGGCATCCCACTCTACAATCTATCTTTTGATAAATCCTATAGAACATTGTATGAGTTGACCATCCAAACCCTAGATCATGATTCGCAACTATTTGAAAATGGTATAACCGAAGAAATGTTTGCTAAAACACATGGTATCATTTTAATGGATTTGTCTGGCACCTAGGATATGAGTATAGTACGTACGGGTAGTGTGCTTTTAGAGTGTACATTTGCCGACCCATTGGCTGAGAGTATTGCACTAATCTCACTAAATCAATATGAAACCTATTGGGAAATCACTCCCGAAGGCAGTGTTCTACTAGACTTGGCGCTATGAACACTAGTCAAATAATCAATGTATTTAATATGGATCCCTACATGTCCCAGTACAAATCCTATTGTCTGCCCTTGGACTTTCTTGGAAAAATTCAAAGTGGAAATAATACCTTAATTATTGTTAATAGCAGTCTGTCGACTGTGCTGACGGGTCATTCGCTGTGCATCTTTCAAACAATGAAGACGATTGAATTTTTTGATCCTCTTGGTCTACCCTATACATTTACACACCCCACCTCAGCAACTGTATTGAGAGTAGTGGGAAAACTATTATTCAAAATCGGAGGAGAGTGCAGGATCTGACGACTAAAAGCTGTGGCTTCCATGCACTACTATATTTTGTGTTCCGATGTCGTGGCTATACTTACAAGCAGTTTCTCAACATTTATGGTGACAATCCACGTCTGAACGACTTTCTAGTGGAAAATATCCTCTCAGACCTGTATAATATTGATTTCAGTGCCCTAAGAGTAAAGTGCTTAAAAAATTTTTGTGAATTTGTTTATTAATAAAATGTATATATACAACAATGTCTTTAAATCTTCACTTTAGATTTTTTCATCGATGTATAGGCAACTGTCGTGAACCACTAATGCCGGTAAATCATTTAGATTTACTGTATATTGATCTTGATTGGCTGCAAAGTCAGGGTCACATTTTCTACAGTATAATGTAACTTCACTCTTGTCATATCTCTTTGTATAGTCAATGATACTATTTAAATTCATATTATGAAATTCACGAGTTTCAATCTGTCTATTTGAAGCAATATCACATTCAGTGTTTTCAAATGGTGAATCACATTCGGAGTCCAACTGCCAAGAGTGTACATGCATAGTGGACATGTATAGAACATTTTTTGGTTTCCGATGTCAACTCTCTCTCACAGCTAAAACGAAACTGATCGTCCCTGCTGACAGATAAATTCAGGGTGGAGGAATGGGAGAGGAGTAACTCTGTGACGTCACCTCTTTCGAATGGTGGGGGGAGTCATCTACATTGAATTTATGGCAATGTTTTCAAAAGTGTATCCACGATATTATTCTGCTTTGTTCCAATTAATATATCAATAAATTGAGTATAAGCATTTGAGTCACATCGACAAAGCTTCATGCAATAGTCCAATGGAGGAGAATCAGTCCCCATTATATTTTCAAGTGTTTCCCGAGAGAATATCCTGCGTTGAAGAGATAACTCAAGAAAATCATCATCCAAAATCAAATGTTTTCCCATAAACACCAGATTTGATCGAATTCTCTCTTTCTCAAATTTATTCATTTTTTAATCCCATCACTCTGACTGCTGACTCTAGGCTGACCATGATTCGTCAGCCTAACATTCTAACAACAAAAAGAAAGGGAACATTTCGATTTCAAAATAATTTTATTGGATAATTACAACAATAATAGTAGACATGTACAATTAGCGATACAGTTTATTGTCTTCGATATGTTTCACTAATGCACTTAAACCCCATTGAAGTCTATTCACATGCGCTATATCAACTTTTGCAGCGAAGCATAATTGATCCTCCGTTTTAAATTTGCTCAAGAATATCACATATCTTGCATATACTTCATCCCATTCCAGACAAAGCTGTGATCCTCTCGTGATTTCCACCGCAATGTTTGGTGCTCTTGTATTATTGCTACCAACTCCACTATCAACTTCTAATAGGGTAAACATTCCACTCATCATCAACACAAATATATCCAAATGAGTAAAGTCAAACTGTTCTCACTCCTTTGAATTCAATTCACAGACTAATAAAAACTATAGCAAAAATCCTTTCCTTATATTCTCTGCAATCCTCTCCCGCTAATATTTCCGGCCCTCTGATTGGCTTAGAATGAGATGTAACCGACTCTCTGATTGGATTAGAAGGAGACACGTGATCCTGTTTCCCGTTATCGGATCAAAACATTCTCCCCACCGATTATGTAAATCAAGTTCCCGGAAATTCACTTGTCCTAGATGAATACATTCCCCCTAGCGATTATGTAAATAACCCCTCGTGTCATTACACCTGACCAAACAACAACAACAAATCAATTGACCTTGACATCATCCATTAGACATTAATAAACCATGAAAATACATCAAAGTGAGAAAAATCCTGTTTTTCATTCTCAGTGACAAAAACCATAAAAACATGCATAAATTATGTACTGTTTGCACTTGTCCTAGTCGAGTCCTGGATCAATATATTCCCCCTAGCGATTATGTAAATCACCCCCAGTGTCATTACACCTGGACGAACAACAACAAATAAATCGACCATGAAAATACATCAAAGTGAGAAAAATCCTGTTTTTTCATTCTCAGTGACAAAAACCATAAAAACATGCATAAATTATGTACTCGTGGGAGTCAATAAGAGGTTTCTACTAGTATCGACCCAGTGGTCCTAGAATATAGTTAGAGGGCTCCTTCGAAGGCCAATTGAAAGTTTTAGTGCCCTTTCCAAGTGATAAAAAAAGTTGGAAGGCAACTAGGCCCCCTCCCCATCCCCCTTTTCCCAAAATCGTTCGATTAAATTTTGAAATAGCCATTTTGTTCATCATAGTTGAAAGGCTCAATAAATATGCCTTCAGATATAAAATGACCCCCCCCCCCCCCCCCAAACAGCCGAAGAGGAAAGGTCTTTAAGTTATAAAAATTGCCCATTGTTTACGCATAATATATGTTATTGAGAAGCATGCATACATTTTAAGGTGGACGACGAATTTTCTGCTGTTTTTTTTTTATTTTACGGGGGAACTGCCCATGGGGAGGGAAGTTTCCAAAGGAGAACTTGACAGAGAAAATTATACCCTAGGGGAATTTGCCAGAATTCCTATACACTATTATTTTTACATTTCTTGCTTTCCCTTTTCCGTCTCAATTTTACGCGTGTTGTTAAGGGTAATTTTCCCAGGTAAATTTTCACCGGGATTGAATTGTCTAGAGGATATATCCATAGGGAGGGCATTTCTCAGTGGAGGTGGGGTCAGATTCCTGGGACTATTTAAAAAACTATCAGAAATTAAAAAAAAAGTTTTCTCAGCTGAAAGTAAGGAGCAACATTAAAACTTAAAACGAACAGAAATTATTACGTATATGAAGAGGGCTGCCTCCTCCTCAAAACTTAGATCTTTACGCTAAAGTTTGAATTTTGTCCTAATTCCATAAGAACGAGTCCTGAAAAACGAGGGTCGTTCAATTGGAACAATAAGAAGCTTTTTTCAAAAGTACTAAAAAACTTTAGTGTAAAGAGTGAGGTGTTGAGGAGGAAGCAACCCCCTCTATGCACGCAATAATTTCTGTTCGTTTTAAGCTTTAATGTTGCTCCCTATTTTCAGTTTAAAAAACTATTTTTTTATATTTAATTTTTATCAGATTCGGGTAATATTCAGGTGTCTATTTCCTGGCAAACTAAATTTATTATTGATATTTCAGTAAAGTCAAGTAATATATGAAAGTCAAGTCTTGATATGTCAAGTCTCTAATACACTAATAAAGTTATTCTTTACTTTGTAGTGGCTGTAGGGAATGGATTTAGCGTTTTTGTACCTCTGCAATTCGAATTTTCATTTGCCTTACCTCTATAAGTCGTTACCTATATAAGTCGAATTTTATGTAGAATGACCTCTATAGCTCGAACAATACATAAGTCGAAATATACGTATCTAAAAAAATCGTGGTCCCGTGTATTTCGAGTTAGCGAGAGTCGACTACTATTTTTTTCAAGTGAAAGCAAAGAGCAGCGTTAAAAACTCAAAACAGAAAGAATTTGTGCCATATAATAGAAGGATTGCAACCCCTTTAACATCTTACTCTTTACGCTATAGTTTGACTGTAATTTAGCGGAAGTATTGTAAAGTATATTTAATATACACGGATAACGGGTTTTCACAAAAGGTTTACTTACCGATCCTCTTTCAAATATTAGTGCTGCAAAACTTAATTCTTTAAAGCTATAAGGGGTATATGGGGAGGAACTTTACAGCGAGTACTAGTACGTCCGAATTCAGCCTATGTATCCAAATTAAGCCTCGAGTGAAAGAGTTGAATTAAGTGAGAGGGATAAATGTATGCATAGAACCTTGACAAATTCTAACCTCGCAATAAAATATATAAGACAACACATTTACAGAAAGACTAAGAAATTATTAGTGAAGAAGAGGATATTTACTTAATTAATTTAAGTTGTTTTATTACACTCGAAACTTAAACATTCATAATTCACAATTCCAGAAATCTTAATGAGTTCTTATTCATATTTTAACTAGAATTTAATTTTATTATTATTAAAGAAAAGCAAGCGTTTCGAGCGCTTTTAGTTTTAATTATGCTCCAGGAAAATAGTTACAGCTTACCAAAATTTAAGAAGCCAGCTAATTTCCGCTATAGGGAACTGGAACTTGAGTATTAGTCAATTATGCTATTACTTTATTGTGTTATTGTACTTGTTGCTGTAACAAAAAAAAAAAAAAAAAAAAATTAAGCGTAAAAGCAAACAGTGAAGGAAAAGAAATACAAAGGAAAATTATTTCTGATGTTAATTTAAGCGTCGGAAATTTAAAAAAAAATTATAATCAGGATTCTGCTCTCTCAATATTAAGCGTAGCGTTAAGGAAAGAAGGGTATTTTATGCAATAGAATTGCATCGTGTTTTCGCTGCCATCATTTTGTAAGGGGTATATATGGGCGGACTTCATGGCAAGGACTACAATATCCGAAATCAGCCATTGCAGCTGACTTAAGCCTAATTAAGTCTCGAGTGAAAGAGTTGAATCAAGCGAGAGAGATAAATGTACAGATGAAACTTTTACAAAACCTAGCCTCTTAATAAAATATATAACACATCACTGATATATAAAAACTAAGAGTTTATTAGACAAGAAAAGAATTTTACTCAATTAATTAAGTTAAAATAGAAGGATTGAAAGTTCAATATTTATAATTCACAATTTCAGAAACCTGTATGAATCCTAATTCATGTTTTAGCAAGACGTGAAATTTCATTATCATTGAAGAAAACCAAGCGTTCTAACTAATATGGTAAGGCTAACATGTTCCTGCTTGAAAGAATCTACTAATACTTTTACACAGTTGGGGGTTTTACCCCTTTACTAGGATTTAACATAGTTAAAATCAAGAATTAGGAAGGAACATTTTAGACCTACAGTGTATAAGCGTGAAATAAGCATCATCAAAATTTAAATAAGCATCATCATTATCAAAAGCCCCAACTAACTCGCCTTTGTCTTTGGATCTATATACAAAACTTGTTCCCTTCCTCCTTTTATTTACCTAATAAACCAGAACAAAAATGCAATATTTCTAAGAAAGATTATATGAATGTTTAAAAATAAGAAATCGGGTTTTATTCCCCCTTTGAAGGTGGATGACCGGCTACCTAAGCAAAGTCAGTATTCAATCTACGCAAAAGAACAATTCTTACTAAGCAAATAGAAATGAAGATTATCTTTCATTTATAAAGCAGTGAGGATTTTTTTTTCTATTTTAAATAATTTTTCAATATTTCTCTTGCATAATATTGCCTCTGTAAGAGCGTTAATTCTTCAAGCAAGAAGACAATAAAAAGAAAAGCTTTGCTCCAAGAGTGAGAAGTTGATGAAGTAGCTTTTCTTGTGTTATGTAGGATAACGTCTCATCGTTTAATTTTTTTTATGCTAATCATTCCCCTCCTTTATTTTTCTCGGAAGGAGTTTTCACTGCAATCTGGAAAAATAAGACAAAACAATACACTTTTTATGGCTTCAGGCAAACTCACTATTCCGAGAACCTCAACCACCAGCCTCAAATCAGCTTGGGCAGACAAGCTTCAGCCGGCAATACCTGTCCCTCAAAAGAGAGAGAACAGTCACCCATCACTCGCCAGGCATCAGTGGTAGTAGGCATGTGATCTTCAGAGCAGATATTAGCAAGAGAACTTCTTTATCCCATCTTGGACGGATCTTCAAACAGCATTTTCTTACGTTACGGTCAGGCATCGCATCATTAAGGGTATTGACCCCTCGGGCATGGTTGTTTCAGCTGTCACTGGCTTCAGTCTGTCCAGTATCAGCAGAGTATTCCACAAAATAACCTGCCTTAGCAGAAATACTGCTGATGACAATCACTGTATATATGATCGAAACATCTAGTATATTTTTTGATTGTTTTTTTTCACTGTCTAATAAAAGGATTTATCCCTATTCGAACTGTTATTTATCGTCTCAAACAGCTAAGCCGAAAACTGTCTAACTTGCAGAAATCATACCCTTATATTTGTTAGACAAATTTACTTCCTTTTTTAACAGATCAATGTAAGGGAAAAATTTTCAAAGAAATCTTTGTTAAATTCTGCTTGACCAGCCCAAGGGACTTAGCAAACAACTGAGTCATTGCTATCCAATTTAGTTAAAATTTCGCATTCCAAATTGAAGAAGAAAGACAGCTAAAGTGGTATTTAATCCCTTGAGGAGAAATTCTAGCTCCCGTAGGCATACAAATTCCTCCTATATTACTTTTATTTCTAAATTAGTATCATTTTATTTTTAGAAAAAGGGGTTTGGAACCCGGAAAAACAAATCAAATTTTATTACTAATACTTACTGTAGCTTTTCTAGATAGCTTATATGATGGAAAGTGCTTTTCAGTTGATATTACATAATATAGAACTATATAACGTTTCATTTAGATGCAATAACCTTGGTTCAATCCAGGAGTTAATTTCAAGTTGGGGTAGGGGAGGGTAACCAGATTCCAAATGTGTTGTTATTTTATTCTCTGGGGCATTCATATGAAGACTAAAGTCATTCTTCTTTTATCTCTGTGCATATTGAATGTGCATAGTTTCATTTGTTGGTTTAGCGTTTTTCTATGAAGCGTTAAGACGAATTTTATACATGGCCATAAAAGAGGTGAAAAAACGACATTATAAAACAGATTACGGTCTCAAGCTATAGGTAAAGAGCGATCCGTGCGCAAATGAACTCTAATTGTAATTGAAACTCTCAAAGAAGAAATTTTGATAATAATATTTACACCCAAAAAATCTACTTCTAAAAATGATTCCAAATAGTGGGATTGACTTAATTTCAGAATCGCATGTCAAAAGTTATAAGCATAAAAAAATTTGCATGATTTAATAGCAAACACAAAAAAAAACTACAAAATGAATTTCAGTGAGCATTACACCTTAAATTTCAATATATTTTAAAACCCTGGTGCAGACGCATCAACAAAATACAAAGCTTTTATTTTTATTGTTTTTCAAAGAAGAATGGTTACTGAGGCTTTTTTTCTATGAGTTAATGTATCATAGGCAGCGCGCTAGCACCGCCAAAGTAAAGAACGATGTGGCCAAAATGTGTTTTTTTTCTTCTTTCTTCGACAGGCACTTTGTATCGAAGGAGTTGTCGTAGAAACTTCGAAAAGGGCTCAGTCGATTGGAAATTGGGGTGGCTAGTGCACTTTTTAATATTCGAAAGTGATTGGAGGGTAAATAGCTCCCCCCACGCCCATCATTCCCCCTAACACATCCAATCAAAATTTTGAGATGGCCATTTTGTTCAGCGTAGTTGATTTCCAGATAGAAAAAATTCTTTTTGAGGAGGACATTCCCCCACAACCCTCAGTGCAAGGGTTTTGAGTTATGCCCTAGGGGCATATAAGTTTTTATAGAAGGCGTTGTCGTACAAACTTCAAAACAGGCTCATTCGATTGGAAATTTAAGTTATGCCGTGAGGGCACATAAGAATAATGTTGGCACAATGTACCATATATTATTTTTTAACTTTAGAGCGGAGCACTTCATATGGAAGGGGTCGTCGTATAGACTTCGAAAGGGGCTTATTCGACTGGAAATCAAGAGTTCTAGGGCCCTTTTTAATAGTCTAAAATGATTGGAGGGCAACTAGCCCCCCTCCCAATCCCATCATTTCCCCAAACAGATCCAATCAAAATTTTGAGATGGCCATTTTGTTCAGCGTAGTTGATTTCCAGATAGAAAAAATTTTTTTGAGGAGCATACTCCCCCACAACCCTCAGGGCAAGGGTTTTTAGTTATGTCCTAGGGTTATATAAAGTTTTTATAGAAGGCGTTGTCGTATAAACTTCAAAACAGGCTAATTCCATTTGAAATTCGAAGGACTAGTACCCTTTTTAATAGTCGAAAGTGATTGCAGAGCAGCTAGCTTCCCCACGCCAATCATTCCCCCAAATACATCCAATCAAAATTTTCAGATAGCCATTTTGTTCAGTGTAGTTGATTTCCGGATAGAAGTTATGTTTTTGAGAAGGGCACTCCCCCGCAACCCTCAGGGCAAGGGTTTTAAGTTATGCCCTGGGGGCATATTAGGTTTTTATATAAGGCATTGTCGTAGAAACTTCAAAAAAGGCTCATTCGATTGAAAATTCAAAGGGCTAGTGCCTTTTTGAATAATCGAAAGTGATTGGAGGGAAACTAGCCCCCTCCCACGCCCATAGTTCCCCCAAACACATCCAATCAAAATTTTGAGATAGCCATTTTGTTCAGCGCAGATGATTTCCAGATAGAAAATATGTTTTTAAGGAAGATACTCCCCCACTCCCCTCAGGGCAAGGGTTTTAAGTTATGCCCTGGGATCATATAAGGTTATTATAGAACGCGTTGTCGTAGAAACTTAAAAAAAGGCTCATTCGATTGGAAATTCAAAGGGCTAGTGCTATTTTTAATAGTCGAAAAATTTGGAAATTGAGTCTTTGAGGATGACAACCAATCCCCCCGCCCAAAACCCTCAGGGCAAGGGTTGTAAGTTATGCCCTGGGAGCATGTAAGGTTTTTAAAGAAAACGATGTTGTAAAAACATCAAAAGGGCTCATTTAATTGAAAATTAAAAGGGCTAGTGCCCTTTTAATAGTCGAAAGTGATTGAAGAGCAACTAACCCCCCTCTAACGCTCACCATTACCCCAAACACATCCAATCAAAATTTTGAGATATGCATTTTGTTCAACGTAGTCGAAAGTTCTGGAAAGTAGGTCTTTTAGGATGACAACCCCCTCAGAGCCCTCAGTTGGAGGGTTGTAAGTTATGCCCTGGGGGAATATATGGTTTATGTAGAAAGTTGTTGTAAAAATTTCAAAAAGGGCTCATTTGATTGGAAATTGAAATTGCCCTTTTTAATAGTCGAAACTGAGTAGAGAGTAATTGACCCCCCTCTCACGCCCACCATTTCCCCACACACATTCAATCAAAGTTTAGAGATAGCCATTTTGTTCAACGTAGTTGAAAGTTCTGTAAAATTATGTGTTTAAGGATGACAAACCCCCCAGAGTCCCCAGGGCAAAGGTTGGAAGTTAAGATTAAATCAAAATGCCCTGTGTTAATGCCAATTCTCAACAAGGCATCTCAGCAGTATCCCAAGAACGACTGAGGGTATTATATTCAAACTTTCGGGGCTACTTCTGCTCTTAAAATTTAACCAAATCAAAATAGCGTAAGTGTATCCTAGCTATCACAAAAAGTAAATAGATTTTTTAGCGAATTGTATCAAGTTTACTATTTCAGGTCAACTAGAGGAGGTATGAAACTAAATTAAACACAACTATTTGTGTCCAGATTTTTAAAAGGGTGCATGCTGTTAAAAATTGCTGAAAAATTTTCTCCAGCATACAAATAGTAGGTCAAACTATAAAGTCTTAAAAAACCAAAAATGAGCAAAAATAAAATCAAATAATCTACCAAGCGTGGAACTACCACAAATCAGCATCGATAAGTAAATGAAACCAAAAACAAACAGAAATTAGAATAAATAACAGAGTCAAACTCAAAACGAGCATAAATTAACATGAGTAGGGCTCAAAACCCCTATGCCTTCCTAAGGCCAGAACACAATTTGCACTTCACTGAAAAAAATACGTATGGAATGAGCATTGTCAGTTTAATATACTTATACTGATATTTGTTAATCAAAATGTTAATATTATTTGATTTATCAATGTTATAAAATTAAAAACATATATATTTTTTTCAGTAAAGTATAAATTATGTTTTGGCCTTGGGAAGGAATAGGGGTTTTGAGCCCTATTTATGTTAATTTCTGCTCGTTTTTAGTTTGACTCGGTTATTTATTGTAATTTCTGTTCGTTTTGGGTTTCATTTACTTATCGATGCTGATTTGTGGTACTTTCACGCTTGGTAGATTATTTGATTTTATTTTTGCTCATTTTTGGTTTAATGGAGTTCTTTACTTTTCTTTGAAAAACTTATTTTGTAGAAAAAGTTTTTTTAATCAATTGAGGTAAGGGCAGGTCAAGATTTACCAATAGGCCCGGGCCTAGGGGCACACAATGGCAGGGGCGCAATAAATTACCACTGAGTGATTTTTTTCTTAGCAAAAACCGGACTGCTGTGATATATCGTCAAAGTGACAGTTGTGCTCCACTGCCGCATTCCCTATTGAAGTGATTTTAGTACAACAGAGGAATTCCATGGCCACAAAAAATACAAATGAATGTGCATTGTCAGTTTAATATACATATACTGATATTTAGTAATCAAAATGTTAATATTATTTGATTTATTAAAGTTATAAAAGTAAAAACATTTATATTTTTTCAGTAAAGTGCAAATTTTGTTCTGGCCTTGGGAAGGCATAGGGGTTTTGCGCCCAACTTATGTTAATTTCTGCTCATTTTGAGTTTGACTCGGTTAATTATTGTAATTTCTGTTCGTTTTGGGTTTTATTTATTTATTGATGCTAATTTGTGGTAGTTTCACGCTTAATAGATTATTTAATTGTATTTTTGCTCATTTTTTTGTTTAATGGAGTTCTTCACTTTTCTATAAATATCTTATTTTGTGAAAAAAGTTTTTTTTAATTAATTAAGTAAAGGAAGAAACTTTGTCACATCACACATTGGCTATTTGTGTCAGTTTGTGGTGCAAAAAAACAATTTTGGCCTTACATAAGGGCCAAAATGATGTGAAATAAAATTCAGGGATTGCGAATTGCTTAATAACAAATGAAAATCTCATTTAACAGACTCGTCTTCCTTCCCACTTCTTCCTTCTAGACAGCTTGTACTATTAAGAAGTTTTTCGCTTTCTCGAAATACTAATTATAAAATTTAACTTTAATGAAAACAGTAGAGGTTAAGTGGAAAGGGAGTTCCCCTCAAATTTAAGAGAACTCTGGGTATAATATTAAAAACAAAGAAAAATATGTTTTTAAAAAGGTTTTCCCAAATTAAAGAGCGAATGATAAAACAATAATGATGTATCCTGTATATGAAGAGCTTAGGGGGTAGTAAAAGAAGGTAAAGGGGGAAGTGTTTCTCCCTCTGTTCCGCTTCTTGCTGAATAACCTTTAAATTATGCTTTATCATGATTACGATTAATATTTTTAAATTGTTAAGACTTTAGTGTTGAAACTATGAAAGTGTTGAAACTGTAAATAACGAGGCAGAGGGTGTCACACACTTTATTTTATAAGGGAGGGTTTCTTCGTGTTACTTTTTATTTCGTTCTTTGCTTATAATTGAGAAACTTATTCTTGTGAGACTTAATCTGAGACAAATATCATTTTTATTATTATTATTTTGGCACCTTTCAAACTAAAAGAAATATTCACATCAAATCAGATATCAATCCTAATCAAATGGGTCGAAACCAATATTTTATCGGAGTGTCATTAAAGTATCTTTTTTTTTTTTACATAGTATTTAACTTGCCCTCATAGCATAGGAAGTTGATCAGAGGTATCACTCTAGCATTTCCTATAGTAAAGACTCGTTGGGCATCAATGTATTTTTTTCCTATAGCAATTTCACATGTAAGATATGATCAAAGGAACTTTGGAGGGGGTTCATTAAATTGGAAATTGAAAGCTCTATGTCTCTTATAGAAATGAAATGTGATTGCTGGGCAACATAACCCCTCCCACACCATTTTAGCTTTTTTTTCCCCTAAGACACCAGATCGAAATTTTTAGTTAGCTATTTGGTTCCAAATAGTGAAAAGGTCCAGTAACTATGCCTACGGGATGACTGGGCCCCAACACAGGCCCTGGGGCAAGGACTTTTAGTTAGACTTAGTGTATTTGAGTGAAACTTTCAAGAAATATTGAGGGTGATGTTGATAAAAATACAAACAATATGTGCATGCTTATTGTCAAAGTGACGTATCAGTAATATTTCAGGAACGGCTAAGAGTAGAAAAATCGAAACTTTCAGGTCATGTTGAAGGGGATATTGAAAAGTGATCGGATACGACCAGCCCCCATACATTTTTGACGCTCCCCTTCAACACTGATTAAAACTTTGATTATACTCATCTCTTACAAATAATCAAAAGGTCCAGTAGCTATGTCTCTGGTAATGACATGACCCCCTCCCCCACATCCCCTGGGGCCAGGGTTGTAAATTGTGCACTCTGAATATTGTTAACATATAGGATTTGTTGTTGGGAACGAGAGAACATTTTATCCTGGGTGGGTCCAAAAAGGCTAATGCTATAAAGGTGAAACTTTATGGAAAGTTGAAAGGGATGTTGAATTAAATCAAAAGACACCCAGTTGCTTCCAGGTTATCAAAAGAGATTATTTAAAATATCTTAGGAACGGCTAAAGGTATTAACTTGAAGCTTTAAGGGATACTACTACTACTTCTGTGACTGATTTTACTTGTGACTCTGACTATGACTACTTGCGACTTTGACTGACTGTGACTACTTTCAACTACGACTATTTGAGACTCTGACTATTTACAGCAGCGACAACTTGCGCCTGCGAGTACTTGTGACTGCAAGTGTGACTGTGACTATTTGTGACTACGAAAGCACCTATTTCCAAATACAGTTGTGACTACTTGCAACTGAGGCTACTAGCAACTGCAACTACCTGCGACCGTGATAGAATTACTCAGATTACAATCATGACTGTGAGTGTTACCACTATTTTTACTCCTGCCATTACTACTATTTCTGCTGCTACTAGTACTACTACTAATACTACTTCTGTTATTACTACTACTGCTACTGCTACTATTACTATTGAATTAAACAGAAATAGCCTAAGTGCAGCCTTAAGCCATTTTGACAACAATATTGTTGACATATAGGATTTGTTATTGGGAAAGGAGGGAACATCTTATCCTGGGTGGGTCCAAAAATGCTAATGGTATAAAGGTGAAACTTAATGGAAAATTGAAAAGGATGTTGATTTAAATGAAATTACGATCGGTTGCATCCAGGCTATCAAAAGGGCTTATTTATAATATCCTAGGAACGGCTAAAGGTATTAACTTGCAACTTTCAGGGCTACTGCTACTGCTTCTGTGACTGATTTTACTTGTGACTCTGACTCTTACCACTTGCGACTTTGACTGACTGTGACTACTTTGAACTACGACAACTTGAGGCTGTGACTACTTACAATGGCGACAAATTGTGCCCGAAAGTACTTGTGACTGCAACTGTGACTGTGACTGTGACCACTTGTGACTACGACTACAACTATTTCGAAATACAATTATTACCACTTGTGATTACTACTATTACTACTGCTGCTACTGGTACTACTACTACTAATACAGTTGAATTAAATCAAAATAGCTTATGTACATTCTGGGTTTCAAAGGGGTTTTCCGCAATATCTCAGAACTAGCTGATGTTCTTAAGTTGGATTTGTCAGAAATGTAAAGGATAATGTTGAACTAAATCAAAATACCCTATGTGCATCAAAGTGCTAATAAAGTTGTATCTGCAATATATCAAGAACTGTTAAGGATAGTAAGTTGAAAACTTATGAGAATGCTGAAAGGGATGGTGAAATAAAGGGATGGTACTATTATGATCTGCACATTCATAATTTGAATGTACAAATTATGCACATTCTGGTTGTCAAATGGGCTTTGCTGCAGTATCTAAGAAACAGATAAGATTATTAAGATGAAACCTTCAGGAAATGCTGGTTGGAATTTTTCACTAAATCAAAAGACACCATGTGCACCCGGGATGTCAAAATGGCGTGTCTGCAATGTTTTAAAAATAGTTAAGGGTATGAAATTTAAACTTTCAGGGAATGTCGAGGGGGATATTGAAATAAATCAAAAGACACTATTTAAATCCAGATTGTCAAATGAACGTATGCGAATTGTTACAAGGGGATTTTGAGAAAGAACTCAACCAAAAAACATTATGTAACTTGAGATTGTCAGAAACACATCTTTCTCACACCAGACCTAGCAAACACTCACATCAAAGTCACAAATAAAAGAGTTCAACGAGTCAGAAATAAAGAGAGCTGAGTAAGGCCTCAGACATATATTTATTCTCTTCTTTAATTTATTTTCACATGAAGTATTTTAAGCATTCTGACAGGAGGATTCTTTCGGGTATTTTATCTAAAAACTACTGTTGAATCATGATTTGAGCTCAAGAACTGTTCCAAACCATAATTTCAAATTGAACAAGATTTATTCAATAATCGTAGTGAATACGATAAAAAACAACGCTTGGATCACCTTATTGAACTTAAAAACTTAAATTAGAATCCGATACATTTATTCTTGAGCCGCAAACTTGAAAAAATGGAGAAATATTCATAATATGAATGTTTTATTGTAATTAAGAATTATAAGTTAATTCTTAATCGAAAAACAATTAGTTTTTTGGAAAAATTTCCAAAAAAGCAGTTTTTCCTAAAAATTAACTAAGAGCCATATTAAAACTAAAGATGAGCAAAAATGAAAACCTACAATAAGGTCATCAAACTTAAGATGACTAAAAATTAATATTGAAGAATAAATAAAACCCAAAATGAGCAGAAATTAAAATAAATAATAATATCAAACATGAAGATACTTGACTTACTTACTTGCCTTAATTCCCCTGCCCTCTTGGTGCCAGCGTCGAGTGGATAGACAGAATGATTATCCAGAACACCCGATTTTGGGGAACCACGGTTGCATCTTCTTCTTTTTTTTTAATCCCACCTCCTCTCCTCTCAGTGGCACCTATAATTCAAAACAAAAAGCTTTTTAAACATTTACAAAACACTGAATGCCAGCTACACTTTAATTTACCTAAAAATAGCAGCCGAAGAGTGATCTTCGCATTATTGTGCCACTATCTCTAGACTACATTAAAAAAATGCTCTCTCGTAGAGAGGTCGTCCTCCCGCTACAGGAAGTCCCCGCTTACGGTGGCCGCTTTGCAACATCAAATGAAAAACTTTCTTTTATTCCAATTCTACGAAGAGGCCACTAACATAAAAAGATTTATAAATTCTTCCCCCCCCCCAAGAAAAAAATAAAAACCTTGCATTATCATATCAGCTTATTTCTACATTACACAAAATAAATAAATTATTGTATACGAATCTAACTGAAATGAAGAAACTCCATTTTTAGTTTTCATTCTTTTTTTTTGTTTCCTTTTCCTCCTTTCTGGATTTTTGGGTGCTAAAAATAAATCTAATTTCCATTTACCTAACTGGCAACGCTGTTCTCACTCATACACACACTCTCCCCACTCAGAAACTCAAACTCTCTTTCTCACTCCTTTTTTTTCACATACATATTTACGTTTACAATTCAAAATCACAAAAATATTTTTTCCACTCTTCACTTGAATTTAATAATACGATTTTCCTTCCAATTTTACTCTTGAAATATTCCAAACTCACCACTTTCTTTCTTTTTTCCTACTTTCCAACTTTTCCTACTTTCCTACTTTCCCTTTTTCCAACAGCATATGTTTCCAATAATATAACACAGAGAATTCTTCTGTTTTACCTCTAACCCCAAATTTATATCAAATTTCACCAGCTTCATCTTTTCTTCATCACTCTGAACCTTAATTCCGTACCTTTCACTCAAATTAAAAACAAACTGAAAAAATCATTTATTTACTTTACACTTGACGAACTCGTGGTTTAAACCATCATCCACTGCTTCCAAACAAAAGGAGCACTTTTTATCTTTATTTATCAAGAAACTTGACATTCTATTTCCGTAATTTGAAATCATATGTATCGCTTGAAACGTAAATTCCCTGACTTTTGGCTCCATAGGAAAGGAGTATAGATTCCTGAGTGCGTTTTCAAAATTTACAAATCGTTCTTTTTCTTTTACGTGGTACTCACCATTTTACCCTTCGAGAGATAAAAGTCTGGTTATCTCCATGTTTGTTTCTTTGCTGTCTGCCAGGAGAAGCTCTTTCTGTGGTAGCAGCTTCAATATCTTGACTGAATCTTTTCTGAAAGTTGGGGAAAATGTCTCCAAATTAGTTGGAGTAGGCTCGTTTAATATAGGAAGCAACCAATTTTTTGTCATTTCAAAGTTAACTAGGGATCCATTTACAAATTCGAGTGTCATCCGGGTAAGCATATTTTGAAATATTTTTTGAAAATCCAGGAAACCAAGACCTCCCCATTTTTTTGGGTGAAAGAGCATTTTCTTACTCAGTTTTCTAGATTACCGCCCCACAGGTCCGTACCTGGGATTTTTTTTTGGAGGGGGTTTTACTCAAAGATTTTCGGAGGGGGGGGGTACACGAAAAACTAAAAAAATACATACAAAAGTTGTTAATATCCATTTTGTTACTTGCTTACGAGTCAAACAAACATTTCGGGGGGGGGGATCAAGCCCCTCTAGCTCCTCTTCTGGGTACGGCTTTGCCGCACCATATGAAAAGCCACATACAAGTTTCGTTTTTTTTTGCTATAGGTTCCGGGAGGGGCATTTCTGGGGCACGATTGAGTATTCGTGATAGGCAATACATGTTGACGAAAGTTGATATCTGAAACAAGGTAAGATTTCTCCCTCTACCATCACCCCATAGCAGTTACTGAGTCTCAAGCAGTTTCTTGCCCCATGCATTTTGCCAACAGTTCCCTCTGACTGATAATTCAATTCCAAGTATCTTCACTGATGGACTGACTTCTAGCCAAGTATCTTTTTCCAAGTCCATGGTCCAGCTCACCTTTGGGTTTTCTGCTAAAGGGAGGATCTTGCACTTTTTTTATGAATCTTTACAGCAAAGTTTTTCTCAAACCGTTCTAGGCATAGTATTACTGTTTTAACGTCACTTACTCCATCGGCGAAGGAATTGGCGTCATTCATAAAGGTTTCTGAGTATTCTGACTTGAGAACTACAGTTGGCAGTAGCCTGATACCCGTTATTCTAGCTTCTATGTATTTTATTAGCGGGTCTAGATAGATCCTGAATGAAAACGAAGAGCTTGAGTCTCAATGTCCAAAAGATATTTCTGGAGGAAATTGTTCGGTGAAGCTGCCGTTAACTGCAACTTTCGCTGCTGCATGACGGTATAGATTCTTGTAAAATTTCACAAATTCACTACAAATCGAATGCTCATCTGTCATCAATTTCCATAGCAAATGGAAAGCACAAGTGCATCTTCAAGTCTTACTCCTAATATGTATAGAAACTGGTGCAGACTATCAGAGTATCTCATTTTTTAACAACCATGTGGTTGTTGACAACCAGTGATCACGAGGTTGATATTGTAGGTGATTTAGAAAAAAAACTTTATCCACAAAACAGGTTTTCGAAAGAAAAGTAAAGAACTCCATTAAACCAAAAATGAGCCAAAATAAAATCAAATAATCTACCAAGCATGAAACTACCACGAATCATCATCGATAAGTAATCGAAACCCAAAACGAACAGAAATTACAATAAATAACCAAGTCAAAGTTAAAACGAGCTGAAATTAACATGGGTAGGGCTCAAATCCTCTATGCCTTCCCAAGGCCAGGACATATTTTGCACTTTACTGAAAAAACATAAATTTTTTTACTTTAATAACTTTAATAAGTCAAATAATATTAACTGTTTGATTAATAAATATCAGTATATGTATATTAAACTGACAATGCACATTCATTTGTATTTTTTTCAGTGAAGTGCAAATTATGTTCTGGCCTTGGAAAGGCATAGGGGTTTTTAGCCCTATTTATGTTAATTTTAGCTCTTTTTGACTTTGACTTGATTATTTATTGTAATTACTGATTTTGGGTTTTATTTATTTATCAATGATGATTTGTGGTAGTTTTACGCTTGGTGGATTATTTGATTTTATTTTTGCTCAGTTTTTGGTTTAATGGAGTTCTTTACTTTTCTTTGAAAAACTTATTTTGCGGAAAAAGTTTTTTTTATTTAATTTTTGGGCGTTTTACATTGACATAGTCTTTTCAGGGAAGAAGAAAACAATAGTTTAAATCTTTTCGTTTTTTTTAAGACTTTATAGTTTGGCCTGCTATTTGTATGCTGGAGAAAATTTTTAAGCAAATTTTAACAACATACACCCTTTTAAAAATCAGGAAACAAATATTAGTGTTTAATTTAGTTTCATACCTCCTCTAGTTTACCTGAAATATAAAACTTGAAATAGAAACAGATTCGATAAGAAACCTGTTTACTTTCTATGACAGCCTGGATACACTTACGCTATTTTGATTCGCTTAAATTTTAAGAGCAGAAGTAGCCCCGAAAGTTTAAACAAAATACCCTCTGTCGTAGTTGGCATACTGCTGATATACCTTATTGAGACTTAGCATTAACAAAATGCATTTTGATTTAATCTTAAGGTAACATTATTTACCTGAAATAGAAAACTTGATACCATTTGATAAAAATCTTTTTACTGTCTTTGATAGCTTGGATACGCTTACACTATTTTGATTTGGTTAAGTTTTAAGAGCAGAAGTAGCCCCAAAAGTTTGAACATAATACCCTCAGTCGTACTTGGGATGCTGCTGAGATACCTTATTGGGATTTAGCATTAACACAGTGCATTTTGATTTAATCTTAAGGCAACATTTAGTTTTTAAACTTTTCGGGCAAATGGGAGGGTGGGCGTGGGAGGGGGATTAGATGCCCTCCAATCACTTAAAAATATTTAAAAGAGCACTAGCCCTTCCTTTTTTTAATCGAATGAACCCTTTTCGAAGTTTCTACGACAACTTCTTTAATACGAAGTGCCCTGGTCTAAAAAAAATAATAATACATTGTACCTACATCGCTCTTTACTATAATTAATTAAAAAAAAAATTTCCACAAATAAGTTTTTCAAAGAAAAGTAAAGAACTCCAATAAACAAAAATGAGCAAAAATGAAATCAAATAATCTACGAAGCGTGAAACTATCGCAAATCAGCATCGATAAATAAATAAAACCCAAAACGAACAGAAATTAGAATAAATAACCGAGTCAAACTCAAAACAAGCTGAAATTTACATAAGTTGGGCTCAAAACCCCTATGCCTTTCCAAGGCCAGAACAGAATTTGAACTTTACACATAATTTGCACATAATTGCACTAAAAATATAAATGTTCTTACTTTTATGACTTTAGTAAATCAAATAATATTAACATTTTAATGACTAAATATCAGTATATGTATATTAAACTGACAATGCACATTCATTTGCATATTGTTCAGTAAAGTGAAAATTATGTTCTGACCTTGGGAAGGCATAAGGATTTTGAGCCCAACTTATGTTAATTTCTGCTCCTTTTGAGTATGACTTAGTTATTTATTGTAATTTCTGTTTGATTTGGGTTTCATTTATTTATTGATTGAGCCCTTTTTGATGTTTTTACAACATCGCTTCCTATAAAAACCTTACTTGCCCCCAGGGCATAACTTATAACCCTTGCCCTGAGGGATGTGAGGGGAGGGGTTGTCATCCTTAAAGACCTAATTTCCAAAACTTTCAACTTCGTTGAATAAAATTGCTATCAAAAAATTTTGATTGGATGTGTTTTGGGAAAAGATGGGCATGAGAGGGGGGTTAGTTGCCCTCAAATCACTTTCAACAATTAAAAAGGATCCTAGCCCTTTGAATTTCCAATCGAAAGAAGCTCCTTTTAAAGTTTCTACGACAAAGATTTCAATAAAAACTTACATGCCCCCTGGACATAACTTATAACCATTGCCCTGAAGACTCTGGGGGGAGTGTCCTGCTCAAAGGTATAATTTCCTGAACTTTAAGCTGTGTGAAACAAAATGGCTATCTAAAAAATTTGATTGGATGTGTTTGGGGAAAAGTTTGGCGTGGAGGGGGGGGGCTAGTTGCCCTCCAATCACTTTTGACTATTGAAAAGGGCACTAGCCCTTTGAATTTCCAATCGAATGAGGCTTTTTGTGAAGTTTTTATACGACAACGCCTTCTATAAATACCTTATGTGCCCCCAGGGCATAACTTACAACCCTTGCCCTGAATGCTCTGGGGGAGTTTCCTCCTCAAAAACATAATTTCTATCTGGAAATCAACTACGCTGAATAAAATGGCTATTTAAAAATTTTGATTGGATGTGTTTGGGGAAAAGGTGAGCGTGAGAGGGGGGTTAGTTGCCCTCAGATCACTTTCGACTATTAAAAAGGACGCTAGAACTTTGAATGTCGACTCGAATGAACCCATTTTGAAGTTTCTACGACAAAGATTTCAAAAAAAAAATTATATAACTCCAGGGCATAACTTATAACCCTTGCCCTGAAGACTCTGGGGGGAGTGTCCTGCTCAAAGGTATAATTTCTTGAACTTTAAACTGCGTGGAACAAAATGACTATCTGAAAATTTGATTGGACGTGTTTGGGAAAATGGTGGGCATGGAAGGGGTTTTTGTTGCCTTCCAATTACTTTCGACTATTAAAAAGAACACTAGCCATTTTGCTTTCCAATTGAATGAGCCCTATTTGAAGTTTCTACGACAACGCGTTCTATAAAAACCTTATATGCCCCATTGGCATAACTAACAACCTTTGCCCTGAGGGCTATGGGGGAGGGTTGTCATCCTCAAAGACCTAATTTCCAGTACTTAAATATCTGCGTGGAACAAAATGACTATCTCAAAATTTTGATTGGATGTGTTTGGGGTAATGGTGGGCATGGAAGGGGTGTTAGTTGCCTTCCAATTACTTTCGAATATTAAAAAGGGCACTAGCCCTTTGAATTTCAAATCGAATGAGCTTTTTTTGAAGTTTTTTACGACAATGCCTTCTATGAAAACCCTATATGCCCCCCGGGCCCTGAAGGCTCTGGAGAGTGTCCTCTTTAAAGACATAATTTCTATCTGGAAATCAACTACACTGAACAAAATGGCTATCTCAAACTTTTGATTGAATGGGTTTCGGGCAATAGTGGGTGTGGAAGGGGTGTTAGTTGCCTTCCGATCACTTTCGACTATTAAAAAGGGCACAAGCCACTCCAATTTCAATTTGAATGAGCCCTTTTCGAAGTTTCTACGAAAGTTTCTGCCCTGCTCTAAAGAAACAATAATAAATAATAAATTATGCCAACATCGTTCTTATATGCCCTCAAGGGATAACTTAAAATCATGCCCTGATTTTTGCGGATGAGTGTCCTCCTCAAAATCATATTTTCTATCTGGAAATCAACTACGCTGAAAAAAACGGCTCTCTCAAAATTTTGATTGGATGTGTTTGGGGGAATGATGGGCGTGGGGGGAGATAGTTACCCTCCGATCACTTTCAACTATTAAAAACGGCACTAACCACTCCAAGTTTCAATCGAATGAGCCCTTTTTGAAGTTTCTACGACAACTCCTTCGATACAAAGTGCCCTGGTATGGAAACAAAAAAAAAAAAAAAACAATACATTGTGCCAACATCATTCTTTACTAATTCCCCCAGGACATAACTTATAACCCTTGCCCTGAAGACTGTGGGGGGAGTGTCCTGCTTAAAGGTATAAATTCCTGAACTTTAAACTGCGTGGAACAAAATGGTTATCTCGAAATTTTAATTGGATGTGTTTGGGGAAATGATGGGCTTGGAAGGGATGTTAGTTGCCTTCCAATTACTTTCGACTATTTAAAAGGGCATTAGCCCTTTTAAATAAGCCCTTTTTGAAGTTTCTACGACAACGCATTCTATAAAATCTTATACGCCCCCAGCGCAAAACTTACAACCCTTGCCCTGGGGGCTCTGAGTGGGTTGTCATGCTCAAAGACCTAATTTGAAGAGCTTAAAACTACGCTGAAAAAAATGGCAATCTAAAAAATTTGATTGCATGTGTTTGGGGAAAAGTTTGGCGTGGGAGGGGGGGGGGGGCTAGTTGCCCTCCAATCACTTTCGACTATTGAAAAGGCACTTGCCCTTTGAATTTCCAATCGAATGAGGCTTTTTGTGAAGTTTTTATACGACAACGCCTTCTATAAATACCTTATGTGCCCCAGGGCATAACTTACAACCCTTGCCCTGAATGCTGTGGGGGAGTTTTCTCCTCAAAAACATAATCTTAGTAGAAATCAACAACGCTGAAAAAAATGGTTATCTACAAATTTTGATTGGATGTGTTTCGGGAAATGGTGGGCGTGGAAGGGGTTCTAGTTGCCTTCCAATTACTTTCGAATATTAAAAAGGGCACAAGCCACTCCAATTTCCAATTAAAAGAGCCCTTTTCGAAGTTTCTACGACAACTTCTTCGATACAAAGTGCCCTGTTCTAAAGAAAAAAAAAATAAATAATACACTGTGCCAACATCGTTCTTATATGCCTTCAAGGCGTAATTTCAAACCCGTGCCCTGAGGTTTGTGGGGGAGTGTCCTCCTTAAAACATATTTTCTATCTGGAAATCAACTACGCTGAACAAAATGGCTCTCTCAAAATTTTGATTGAATGTGTTTGGGGGAATTATGTCCGTGGGGGGGGGGGGGGCTAGTTACCCTCCAATGACTTTCGAATATTAAAAAGGGCACTAGCCACTCCAATTTCTAATCAGATGAGCCCTTTTCGAAGTTTTTACGACAACTCCTTCGATACAAAGTGTCCTGGTAAGGAAACAAAAAAAAAACAGAAAAAAACAATACATTGTGCCAAAATCGTTATTTACTAATGCCCCCAGGGCATAACTTATGACCCTTGCCCTGAGAACTCTGGGGGGAGTATGCTGCTCAAGGTATAATTTCCTGAACTTTAAACTGCGTGGAACAAAATGAATTTCTCGAAATTTAAATTGAATGTTTCTTGGGAAATGGTGGGCCTTGAAAGGGTGTTAGTTGCCTTCCAATTACTTTCGACTATTAAAAAACGGCATTAGCCATTTCAATTTCTAATTGAGTGAGCCCTTTTTCAAGTTTCTGCGACAACGCGTTCTATAAAAACCTTATACACCCCCAGCGCAAAACTTACAACCCTTGCCCTGTGGGCTGTGAGGGGGCTGTCATGCTCAAAGACCTAATTTTCAGAACTTAAAACTACGTTGAATAAAATGGCAATCTCAAAATTTTGACTGGATGTGTTTGGGGAGAAGGTGGGCGTGGGGGGGGGGGCAGTTGTCCTTTTTTGAAGTTTCAAAGACAACGCCTTCTATAAAAACCTTACATGCCCCCAGGGCATAACTTACAACCCTTGCCCTGAAGGCTGATGGGGAGTGTCCTCCTCAAAAACGTAATTTCTAAGTAGAAATCAACTACACTGAACAAAATGGCTATCTCAAACTTTTGATTGGATGTGTTTCGGGAAATGGTGGGCGTGGAAGGGGTTTTAGTTGCCTTCCGATCACTTTCGACTATTAAAAAGGGCACAAGCCACTCCAGTTTCAATTTGAATGAGCCCTTTTCGAAGTTTCTACGACAACTTCTTCAATATGAAGCGCCCTACTCTGAAGAACAAAAAATAATAAATAATAAATTGTGCCAACATCGTTTTTATATGCCCTCGGGGCATAACTTACAACCCTTGCCCCGATGGTTGTGGGGGATTGTCCTCCTCAAAAACATATTTTCCACCTGGAAATAAACTACGCTGAACAAAATGGCCATCTCAAAATTTTGATTGGATGTGTTTTGAGGAGTGATGGGTGTGTATGTGTGTGGGGGGGGGGGGGGGTAGTTGCCCTCCAATCACTTTCGACTATTAAAAAGGGCACTAGCCCTTTGAATTTCCAGTCGAATGAGCCTTTTTTGAAGTTTCTACGACAACGCCTTCTATAAAAACCTTATATGCCCCAAGGGCATAACATTCAAACCCTTTCCCTGAAGGCTGTGGGGATGGGGATGGGGGGGGGGTGTTCCTCAAAAACATAATTTCTATTTGGAAATCAACTACGCTGAACAAAATAGCTATCTCAAAATTTTGATTGGATGTGTTTTGGGAAATGGTGAATGTGGAAGGGATGTTATTTGCCTTCCAATCACTTTCACTATTAAAAATGGCACAAGCTACTCCAATTTTCAATTGAATGAGCCCTTTTCGAAGTTTCTACGACAACTTCTTCGATATGAAGCGCCCTGCTCTAAAGGAAAAAAAACAAACAAAAAATAACACATTGTGCCAACATCGTTCTTATATGCCCTATGGGCATAACTTAAAACCCTTGCCCTGAGGATTTTGGGGAAGTGTCCTCCTCAAAAACATATTTTCTATCTGGAAATCAACTACGCTGAACAAAATTGCTATCTCAAAATTTTGATTGGGTGTGTTTGGAGGATTGATGGGCGTGGGGGGGGACTAGCCGCCCTCCAATTACTTTCGGCTATTAAAAAGGGTACTAGCCAATCCAATTTCCAATAGAATGAGCCCTTTTCGAAGTTTCTACGACAACTCCTTCGATATGAAGTGCCCGGGTATGAAAAGAAAATAATAATACCTTGTGCCAACATCGTTCTTTGCTTAGGCAGTGTTATTGCGCTGCCTATGAAAAATGTCAAGTCTTTCAATTACTTTCAACTATTAAAAAGAGCACTTGCCCATTCAATTTCCGATCAAATGAGCTCTTTTGACGTTACTACGACAACGCTTTCAATAAATACCTTATATGCCCCCAGGGCATAAATTACAACCCTTGCCCTGAGGGCTGGTGGGGGGCTGTCACCCTCAAACCCCTAATTTCAAGAACTTTCTAGTACGTTGAACACAATGGTCATCTGAAAATAATTATTGGACGTGCTTAGGGGAAAAGTGCGCGTGAGAAGGTTGTTAGTTACCCTCCAATCTCTTTCGACTATTAAAAAGGGCACTAGCTCTCTCAATTCCAAATTGAATGAGCCCTTTTTTAAGTTTTTACGACAATTCTAACTATAAAAACCTTATATGCCCCTAGAGCATAACTTACAACATTTGCCCCGGGGGCTCTGGGGGGTTTGTCATCCTTAAATACATAATTAACAGAAATTTCAACTACGTTGAACAAAATGACTATCTCTAAACTTTGATTGAATGTGTTTGGGGAAATGGTAGGCGTTGAAGGGGGGTCAATTACTCTCCACTCCCTTTCAACTATTAAAAACGGCAATTTAAATTTCCAAACAAATGACCCCTTTTAGAAATTTCTACAACAACCTTCTATATAAACCTTATATGCCCCCAGGGAATAACTTTCAACCCTTGCACTGAGGTTTCTGAGGGGGTTATCATCCTAAAAGACCTAATTTCCAGTACTTTCGACTACATTGAACAAAATGGATATCTCAAAATTTTGATTGGATATGTGTGGAGAAATGGTGGGCGTGAGAGGGCGTTAGTTGCCCTTCAATCACTTTCGAGTATTAAAAGGGCACTAGTCCTTTTAATTTCCAATTTAATGAGCCCTTTTTGATGTTTTTACAACATCGCTTCCTTTAAAAACCTTACATGCCCCCAGGGCAAAACTTATAACCCTTGCCCTGAACGTTGTGGGGGGAGGGGTTGTCATCCTTAAAGACCTAATTTCCAAAACTTTCAACTACGTTGAATAAAATTGCTATCTTAAAAATTTTGATGGGATGTGTTTGGGGAAAAGATGGGCATGAGGTTAGTTGCCCTCAAATCACTTTCGACTATTAAAAAGGGTACTAGCCCTTTGAACTTCCAATCGAATGATCCCTTTTTGAAGTTTTTATGACTAAGATATCAATAAAAACCTTATATGCCCCCAGGGCATAACTTATAACCCTTGCCCTAAGGACTGTGGGGGGAGTCTCCTCAAAAAACATAATTTCTGTCTGGAAATCAACTGCGCTGAACAAAATGGCTATTTATAAATTTTGATTGGATGAGTTTGGGGAAAAGGTGGGCGTGATAGGGGGGTTGCTCGCCCTCAAATCGCTTTCGAATATTAAAAAGGACACCCGACCTTTGAATTTCCACTCGAATATGCTCTTTTTGAAGTTTCTACGAAAACGATTACAAAAAAAAATATATATCCCCTGGGCATAACTTATAACCCTTGCCCTGAATGCTCTGGGGGGAGTGTCCAGATCAAAGGTATAATTTCTTGAACTTTAAACTCCGTGGAACAAAATGACTATCTCAAAATTTGATTGGATGTGTTTGGGAAAATGGTGGGCATGGAAGGGGTGTTAGTTGCCTTCCAATTACTTTTGACTATTAAAAAGGGCATCAGCCATTTCAATTTCCAATTGAATGAGCCCTATTTGAAGTTTCTACGACGACACGTTCTATAAAAACCTTATATGCCCCAGGGGCGTAACTTACAACCCTTGCCCCGAGGGCTGTGGGTGGGTTGTCATCCTCAAAGACCTAATTTCCAGAACTTAAAACTGTGTGGAACAAAATGACTATCTCAAAATTTTGATTGGATTTGTTCGGGGAAATGGTGGGCATGGAAGGGGTGTTAGTTGCCTTCTAATTACTTTCGACTAATAAAAAGGGCACTAGCCATTTCAAATTCAGGAGTCTCCTGCTCAAAGGTATAATTTTCTGAACTTTAAACTGTGTGGAACAAAATGGATGTCTCAAAATTTTGATTGGATGTGTTTTGGGAAATGGTGGGTGGAAGGGATTTTATTTGCCTTCCAATCACTTTCGACTATTAAAAAAGGCCCAAGCCACTCCAATTTTCAATTGAATGAGCCCTTTTCGAAGTTTCTACGACAACTTCTTCCATATGAAGTGCCCTGCTCTAAAGGAAAAAAACAAAAAATAACATATTGTGCCAACATCTTTCTTTTATGCCCTAAGGGCATAACTTAAAACCCTTGCCCCGAGTGTTGTGGGGGAGTGTCCTCCTCAAAATCATATTTTCTATCTGGAAATCAACTACGCTGAACATAATGTCTATCTCAAAATTTTGAGTGGATGGGTTTCAGGAAATATTGGGCTTGGAAGGGGTGCTAGTTGCCTTCCAATCATTTTCGACTATTAAAAAGGGCACAAGCCACTCCAATTTTCAATTGAATGAGCCCTTTTCGAATTTTCTACGACAACTTCTTCGATACGAATTGCCCTGCTCTAAAGGAAAAAATAATAAATAATACATTTTGCCAACATCGTTCTTATATGTCCTCAAGGCATAACTTAAAACCCGTGCCCTTAGGGTTGTGGGGGAGTGTCCTCCTCAAAACATATTTTCTATGTAGAAATCAACTACGCTGAACAAAATTGATCTTTCAAAATTTTGATTGGATATGTTTGGGGGAATGATGGGCATGGGGGGGGGGTAGTTACCCTCAAATCACTTTTGACTATTAAAAGAGCACTAGCCAAGCCAATTTTCAATCAAATGAGCCCTTTTCGAAGTTTCTACTACAACTCCTTCGATACAAAGTGCCCTGGTATGAAAAAAAAAAACAAAAAAACCATACATTGTGCCAACATCTTTCTTAACTAATACCCCCAGGGCAAAACTTACTACCCTTTCCCTGAAGACTGTAGGGGAAGTGTCCTGCTCAAAGGTATAATTTTCTGAACTTTAAACTGCGTGGAACAAAATGGCTATCTCGAAATTTAAATTGGATATTTTTGGGGAAATGGTGGGCTTGGAAGGGGTTGTTAGTTGCCTTCCAATTACTTTCGACTAATAAAAAGGGCATTAACCATTTCAATTTCTAATTGAGTGAGCCCTTTTTGAAGTTTCTACAACAACGCGTTCTATAAAAACCTTCTACGCCCCCAGCGCAAAACTTACAACCCTCGCCCTGGGGCTGTGAGGGGGCTTTCATGATCAAAGGCCTAATTTCAAGAACTTAAAACTACGTTGAATAAAATGGCAATCTCAAAATTTAGATTGGATGTGTTTGGAGAAAAGGTGGGCGTGGGGGGGATACTTGCCCTCCAATTACTTTTGACTATAGAAAAGGGCATTAGCCCTTTGAATTTCAAATCGAATGAGCCCTTTTTGAGTTTCTACCTCAACGCTTTCTATAAACCCCTTATATGCCCCCAGGTGTAAATTACAACCTTTGCCCTGAGGGCTGTGAGGGGGCTGTCATCCTCAAAGACCTAATTTAAAGAAATTTCAACTATGTTGAACAAAATGGCTCTCTCAAAATTTTGATTGGATGTGTTTGGGAAAATGGTGGGCGTGAAAGGGGTGTCAGTTGCTCTCCATTCGTTTTCAAATATAAAAAAGGCACAAGCCCTTTCAATTTCCAATTGAATGAGCCCTTTTGAAGTTTCTACGACAACGCTTTCTATAACAATCTTGTACTCTCCCAGGGCATAACTTACAAACCTTTCTCTGGGGGCTGGGGGGGGGGTTGTCATTCTCAAAGACCATATTTCCAGAACTTTCAACTAAGCTAAACAAATGGCTATTTCAAAATTTTGACTGGATGTATTGGGGGAAATGGCGGGAGTGAAAGGGGAGTTAGTTGCCCTCTAAACTCTTCCGACTATTAAAAAGGGTACTAGCCCTTTCCATTTCCATTCGAATGAGCTCTTTTTGATGTTTCTACGACAATGCTTTCTATAAGAACCTTACCTGTCCCCAGGGTATAACTTACAACCCTTGCCCTGAGGGCTGTAAGGGGGCTGTCATGCTCAAAGACCTAATTTTCAGAACTTTCATTTACGTTAAAAAAAAATAGCTATCTCAAAATTTTTATTCGATGCGTTTGGGGAAATGGTGGGCGTGAGAGGGGGGTTAGTTGCCTTCCAATCACTTTCGACTATTAAAAAGGACACTAGTTCTATCAATTTCCATCTAAATGAGCCCTTTTTGAAGTTTCTACGACAGCGTTTTCTATCAAAACCTCATATACCCCCAGGAAAAAGCTTACAACCCTTGCCCTGAGGGCTGTGGGGGGAGTGTCATCCTCAAAGACATAATTTATGGACCTTCCAACTAAGTTGACTATATGGCTATCTCAAAATTTTTATTGGATGTTTTTGGGGAAATGGTGGGCATGAGGGGGGGGGGGGTATTTGCCCTCCCATCACTTTTGACTATTGAACAGGGCACTAGCCCTTTCAATTTCTAATCGAATGAGCCATTTTTCAAGTTTTTATGACAACGCTTTGTATAAAAAAACTCCTATGTCTCCAGGGCATAACTTTCAACTCTTGCCCTGAGGGATGCGGGGAGAGTGGCATCCTCAAAACATAATTCCCGGACTTTTTAACTACTTCAAACAAAAAAATCTCAAAATTTGATTGGATGTGTATGGGAAAACAATGGGTGTGAGAGGGGAGTTAGTTATCCTCCAATCACTTTTGACCATTAAAAGGGCACAAGCCCTTTAAATTTCCAATCGAATTAGCCCTTTTTGAAGTTTCTACGACAACCCCTTCGATACGAAGTTTCCTGGTATAGAAAAAAAAAGATGCGAAGTCCCCAAAATGTTTGGGGGAGTGGTGGGCGTGAGAGGGGGGCTAGTTGCCTACCACTTACTTTCAACTTTTAAAAAGGGCACTAGGACTTTTAATTTACAATCGAATGAGCCCTTTTCAAATTTTTACGACAACGCTTTCTATAAAAACCTTATGTGCCCCCAGGGCATTCTTACAGCCCTTACCCTGAAGACTGCGGGGGGATTGTCCAGCTCAAAGATATAACTTCCGGACCTACCTACTGCGTTGAGCAAAATGGCTATCTCAAAATTTTGAATGAATATGTTTGGGAAAGTGGTAGGTGTAGAAGGGTTGTTAGTTGCCCTCCAATCACTTTCGACTATTAAGAAGGACTCTGGTCATTTCAATTTCCAATCAAATGAGCCCTCTTTGAAGTTTGTACGACAACGCTTTCTATAAAACCCTTATATGCCCCCAGGGCATAACTTACAACCCTTGCCCTGAGGGCTCTGGGGGGGGCGGTGTTTTCAGCCCAAAGACCTAGTTTCCAGATCTCTCAACTACGTGAAAAAAATGACTATCTCAAAATTTTGATTGGATGTGTATTTCTCTTACTTCTAAGAGAAATTTGAGTGTGTTAAGTAAAATTTTGTTAGCATTAAGGGAAAAGTTGTTGTTTCGAAGAGAAAATTTGTTAGTGATAAAGAAAACTTACTACTTCTGACAGAAAACTTGTTATCATAACGAAACAATTGTTACATATAGGAAAAATTTGGTATCTTTGATAGAAAGTTGTTACTTCTAACGGAAAAATTGTTGTCATTGACAAAAATTGTTAATTTTATGAGAAATTTGTTACCTTTGGCAGAAAACTTAGTGTTGTTAGAAAAAATTTGTTACTGTTAAGAAAAACCTGTTATTTCTAAGAGAAATTTGATAGTGTTAGGTAAAAGTTTGTTAGTATTAAAGAAAAAAGTTGATACTTGGAAGAGAAAATTTGTTAGTGTTACGTAAAAGTTTGTTAGTATTAAGGAAAAATGTTTTTACTTTGATGAGACAATTTGTTAGTGTTAAGGAAAACTTGGTACTTCTGACAGTAAAATTTTTATCACAGTAAAAAAAATTGTTACTTGTGAAAAAAATTTGTTATCTTTGTTTGAAAACATTCTACTTCTAACAGAAAACTTGTTATCAGTGAGAAAAATTGTTAATTTTAATAGATATTTGTTATCTTTGACGGAAAAGTTGGTACTATTAGAAAAATTTTTTACTGTTAAGAAAAGCCTGTTATTTCTAAAATAAATTTGATAGCGTTAAGTAAAAGTTTGTTAGTATTAAGGAAAAATATTGTTACTTTGATCAGAAAATTTTTTAGTGTTAGGGAAAACTTGCTACTTCTGACAGAAAAATTGTTATCACAAACGAAAAAACAATTGTTACTTCTAAGAAAAATTTGTTGTGTTTGTTTGAAAACATTCTACTTTTAACTGAAAAATTGTTATCAGTGACAAAAAATTGTTACTTCTAATAAAAACTTGTTATGTTTGTCGGATAAGTTGCTTGTTATTAGAAAAAATTGTTACAACTAAGAAAAAAACCCTGTTACTTCTAAGAGAGAAATTTTATAGTGTTAAGTAACAATTTGTTAGTATTAAGGAAAAAGTTGTTGCTTCGACGGGAAAATTTGTTAGTGTTAAAGAAAACTTGTTAGTTCTGACAGAAATGTTGTTATCATAAACATAAAATTGTTACTTCTAAGAGAAATTTGATAGTGATAGATAAAAGTTTCTTAGTATAACGGAACAGTTGTTACTTCAATGAGAAACTTTTTCAGTGTTAAAGAAACTTGCTATTGCTGACAGGAAATTTGTTATCATAAACCAAAAAAAAAATTGTTATTTCTAAGAATGTGTGTAGGGGTGTTTGTATGTTTCAAATGTTAGAAGACACTTACACTGATGATGACTGTGGTTATAGGGGTAGCAGAACGTGATTATTGCTTGTTGACAAGTAACATTAAATCCAAGAATGCTCGGTGTTCCAGCAAAACAAAAATCATATTCCCTAAAGTTCTTACAAAGCAACATGTGAGAAACGAATTTGTCTTATCGCTAAGAAATATTAAAGCACAGGAGGACAGTGTATTCCAGCAAAAATCATAAGGTACTTATCTAGATGATAGAGTCAATCCTAGAAATCCGGGCCAAGTCATAGAAATCAGGACAATACCATCAAAATTGTGATCAAAGTGTAGAAATTATGGTCAATTTCTCTGCAATCATTATCAAAACAATGAAACCATGTCAAGTTCATAAAAAAACAGAGTAAACTATAGAAATCACGGGTAACCCTAGAGATCAAGACCATCGTATAAACCAATGGCAAACTCTAGAAATTGCGATGAACCTGTAAAATCATTACCAGAACAAAGAAGACTCGAGAAGTGTTTTAAATACTCTCTTGCGTTAATTGCATTGGATTAACATGTCAAAGCAAAGAAATATCGAGGTTTTGCAGTGAAAGTGAAAAAATAACAAAAAAAACAACAAAAGGTTGTTTAATGGAATTCTTCAGCTCATTTTCGGGGCGAAAAAGGTTGAAAATTTCCTAGGGGGTGAGGGTTGGTGTCGTTTGGACGGCTGGTATCAGTATAAAAACAGTGTGGCAGCTTCATTCCACTCTGGGCTATAAGTATACTTTTTAACGGTTTGGATATCTAATCTTCTCGCAAGATGATTTTCCATCTCTCTCATTAGGTATCTTTTTAAAGATGTGCACCGTCGCTAATACGCAGCAGCCGCGTGTGTGCCGTGCCAGGGGAATTTTCCCATGGGGTCCTTTTAGTTTACCTTGTGAGATACAATGGTATCATTAATATTAGACCTGGTCCCAAAATACTGGGGGTCTTCCTGAAAAAAAATGTACCAGAATGGCTAGGAATTATGCCAATGTAAAAGAAATATTTGAACGCTTGGAACGGCGGGTGGGCTGCCATGGTCGGGAATCTTGCTAGCTGAGTGCTAAACAGGGATGCTGTAACGTTATAGGGAAGGGGGGTATATCCTAGAAATTCTATAATAATTTCCCTATTATTACTACTTTTAATCGTAAACATAAGGTCATAAGGTAATTATCTAGATGATAGAGTCAACCCTAGAACTCCAGACCAAGTCATAGAAATCAGGACAATACCATCAAAATTGTGATCAAAGTGTAGAAATCCAGGTCAATTTCTCTGCAATCATTATCAAAACAATGAAACCCTTTCAAGTTCATAAAAAAAGAGTAAACTGTAGGAATCATGGGTAACCCTAGAAATAAAGACCACCGTGTAAATCAAAGGCAAACTTTAGAAATCGCGATCAACCTGTAAAATCATTACCAGAACAAAGAAGACTCGAGAAGTGTTTTAAATACTCTCTGGCGTGAATTGCATATGGTAACTCGGGTATCTTGGGTAACATTGGGTATCTCGACCAAGAACATTTTTTAACCTCCTTTATCGCCTAGTCGAAGTCCAGATTCCGTCCTCCCGGAATAAGTAGACACTGAGCAAACTCCTCTGCAGTGCGCGGGATGGGTGGGAAGAAGAATTTCTCAAAATAAAATTTTCCCGCCTTCGCGTGTTTTGATATTTTTGCTGGAAAATGTCTCCCTGGGTTGCGTCAGGGCTGAGACAAACTGCTTGGTAGATGGGACACTCCCTCAGAGGCAGGCAGCGAGCGGGCCGGTACCCTAGTGGAGGGAGGCTTGCTAACAATAAATGAGAAAATATTAAAAATTAAACACATGGAAATTACTACTTTTCGCAACTAAAACAATTATGAATTAAAAAGGCAGTTTTGAGCTGGCGACGGAAAATAGCCCCCCCCCCCGCACAGACGCTTCCCCTCACTGGAATCCTCTCCTCTCGTCCTTCCTTAAATTACGAATGTTATCCTTTATATTTTATCCTTTTATTTGCCACAATAATGCGGAAAATTGCATCTATTATCAATGTGCCCCCTGAAAATGAATGCCAGGTTGGGATTGGAACCTATTGTTAGGATGTCATGAAATATCCATAAATTTATCGTAATGAAAAAGGTTATTTCCTTTACAGGTCTTAAAACACTAAATCCATCTCTAGTATCACTCCCCCTCCCTCTTACCCCGCTGGGTTGCACGTTAGGACCTCTGATTTTCTATAATACACGGTTCTTTTTTTGCGTATATTATGATATGGCTTTTTCACCTTTTATTTTTTGTCGTGTTTTTTTAGTTGTCTTTTTTCTATGTTTTATTGTTTGTCAATTTGTTTGTAATAATAAAACTTTTTATTTAAAATGTCTGTTTTTTTAAGATGTATCGTTTTGGACGATTAAGGAGATTACTTAATTAAACTACTCCTTAGTCTGTATTACTATTAATACCTTGACAGGATTGTATCTTGGATCGTGTTAAATTGGGAGAGTAATACCTCATTCAAGCGTTTGCAAGAAATTTGGAATCTCAGCTGTCATGCAATAGGTTAATTTAAGAATACGGTTCCAGATACAAAATACTGTAAATAACAGCTTAGTCCTTCCAGTTAAGGCACAATGCCATTCGAGGGGAATGATATTTCGAGTCCCGGCGGGTTAAGAAGTAGGGAAAAAGAAAGAAAAATATGGAAGGTGTTTCGAGCGAAAAATGAAAGGCCGAAAAAAACATATCTTGAGGCTTTTGGGCGAAAAATGTCAAAATGGTATTATCTGGCACCGATGGATGTTCTATCCATGCTTAAGATGCGCTGAACTTACATAAAGTGTATGTCGCTATTAAGTTAATGGAGAAAAAAAAAACGGTTTGGGGGTTTCGGGCGAAAAAGTATCACATGACAGTGTTGCATAATAATTACGTAAGGTGTGAGCTGTTGCTACATTACAATCTGGGATTCCCCCATGGGTTCCTGAGGCAGGGCTATATAAAATTGCGTCAAGCTTATTAGACCTGTCCGTTTGAAACGGGGTTTTTTGTGACATCAAAGGAGTCTTTACAAGCGTGTTCCCTTCAATAGAACAGATGACCGCACTGTGCAGGTGCAATGGGTTAAGAGCTCCTCCTTTTAATTCAACTTGTGTATTATCTCAACCATATTCCAGAAAATCATATAAAAAAAACTAGAATCTTGCCAGGGCTGTCATAAAAAAACAAAGGGATGTTTTACATGACGAAAATTGCACTAGAAATCTTGCATTGAAACACCATTTACCTCAAATATGTCCTGCAAAAACAAAAACAACATAACCATCAAATCACATAACCATCATAACAACAAACAACATAGCCATTAAACAACTTAACCAAGAATCATCAAACAACATAACCAACATAACCATCAAACCACATAAACAACGAACAACATAACCAGCAAGCAACATAACCAACAATCATCAAAGATAACATAATCATCAAACAGTATAATGAAGAAATATAACCATCAAACAACATCAACATCAAAAAATACAACCATCAAACATCATCAACATAACATAACCAACAACCATCAAACAACATAACCAAAACTGATAACCAACAACCAACAAACATCAACATAACTAAGAAACAACATAACCATCCAAACAACATCAATATAACCAGCTAGCAAAATAACCTTCAAACATCAAAATAACCATCAAACAACAATATACCATAACCAGCAACCAACACTCATCAAACAACATAACCAACACTGATAGCCATCAAATATCAAACAACATAACCACCAAATATATGTTAATTTTCCTAGGTTACAATGCCGACCGTATTGTAAAGGTGCAAGTGGCTCTTAGTTTCACATAAATATCCCCTATAGGACTCACGAAAATGCCATGTTGATTTCCCTACTATCCTGACCACACTTCATAGCATCTGGGAATCATGCTAGCCGGGAACAGGTGTGAGGGGTTAACAGGTGTCAGGGTGAAAAAGTGTGAGGGGCTAGGAATTCCACTTACAATGAGCCGGTAGAAATCCCATTTTAATCTGCTATTGGGCCTTTAGAAATCTGCTATTGGGCCGGTAGAAATCTGCTATTGGGCCGGTGGAGTGTATTATGGCGTCACTACTTGAAATTTTGGAGCAACATTAAAACTTAGGACGAACAGAAATTATTACCTACATAAAGAGGATTACCCCCTCCTCAACACCTTGCTCTTTACGCTAAAGTTTTTTAGTACTTTTAAAAAAGCGTCATATTGTTTTAGTTAAACGGCCCTTGTGTGTAAGGAGTTTTCTTAAAGAATTGGGACAACTTTCAAACTTTAGCGTGAAGAGCGAGGTGTAGAGGAGGGGGCAACCCCTTTATATACGTAATAATTTCTGCTCGTTTAATTTTTAATGTTGCTCCTTACTTTCAGTTGAAAAAAAAAGTTTTTTTGTATTAAATTTCCAATCGCTTTTTAAATAATGCCAGGAAATCTGGCCCAGCCTCCACGGAGAAGCCCCCTCCTCACGGAAATATCCTCTAGAAAATTCAATCCTGGTGAAAACCACTTCTCGTGTAAAATTGAGAGGGAAAAGAGAAAGCAGTAGTATCCCCACAGGCATTTCTTGGATATGCCACCACTTTTCCCCAGGACATTCCCTCCCTTTTCCCATAAAATTTCCAGAACATGCCCTCTGACATCACTGCAGCCATAGGGAATTTGTTATTAGATTTATAGGACATGCTCTCTGACATCACGGCATCCCTGCTTCTACCTGGCAAGATTCCGAGCGCATGCCCTGTTTCTAGGCAAAGTCTCCTCGTGCTTTCCCCCTATAGGTGTCTAGATGGTAATTTTATAGGGAATCGTGTCTAAACATGTCCTCCCAGTTGGAAAGACTTCCCCATGATGGTTTTTTATTAAAAGCCTTAGACATTTGTAAGGAATCGTGTCTAGACATGCCTCCCCAGGTGGTAGAAGCCATTTTGTTTCCCCCATGTAGGTGTCTAGACACCCATTTTATAAGGAATCATGTCTAAACATGCTCTCCCAGTTGGAAAGACTCCCCCACGATGCTTTTCTACTAAAAGCCATAGAAGTTTGTAAGGAATCATGTCTAAACATTTTTCCAGGTGCTAATAGCCATTTTTATTGATCGAGAGTCAGTTTCTTTCTGGATGTGGGACAGTCAGCATTGAAATTGAGGCTTTTACATTATTGAATATTGAAAGTGTTGATGAAACAGGACATAGAGTGACTAAAGTGGTGGTGGAAATTACAAGGGGTTCCCGACTAACCCTAGAATGCGATAAGATGTATGATGGATATGTTATAACATTAAGCAGATTCAAGTCGGAAAAACAATCATGCTTCGCAGCTAAGGCGAATATAATGCACATACAGAGAGTGCAAGATAGATTAAATGCGCTCGCAAAATATATTGAAGAGAACAATTCATAGAAAAAGGTTAGTCTGTATTTGGTAGTGAGAGCGTTAAAATGACTAGATTTGAGAATCAGAAATTCTTACGTAATCTAGTAAAATTGAAAACATAGTTAGTTTTAGATGATGACTTTCTGGAACAATCTCTTCAAAGAAAAATACTTTCTCGAGAAATGCTTAACGATATAAAGGGAACCGTTTCCCCATCTTTGGACTAATGTGTGAAACTTTGTCGTCGTGGTCCCCAAGTTTTTACTCAATTCATAGATATAATAATTGAGACGAAATAAATTTAAATTGTGGTCTTGCTCTTAACCACTACTTAGACGGCCATTTTATGAATCCCCACAGGAGACATTTTTATTTATCCTGAATGAGTTTCCTTTTGGAAGTAAGACAATCAAAATCGAAAAATGTTTTGAACATGGCCATAATGCTTTTATACTTTGGGCAGCTGGTCATTCTTTGAGAATTCTACTTTAGCTGATGACTATAATGAAAAGTGTAAATTATCCAATCCATGTAAATTGCATAGAGGATATGCAGTGCAAATCAAATACTGTAATAAAGGTCATGAAGAGATTTTTGGCTCTCATAATAGAGGATTCTTATGCTCCAATTGTCACTATAATAAATATGATCAATGGGAAAAC
The DNA here is from genome assembly GCA_027921565.1 of Artemia sinica. Classification (NCBI taxonomy): domain Eukaryota; kingdom Metazoa; phylum Arthropoda; class Branchiopoda; order Anostraca; family Artemiidae; genus Artemia; species Artemia sinica. The sequence goes on from CM051262.1 coordinate 61,065,714, forward strand.
ACTTACCCTGGCATGATTGCGAAATACCCTAAACATGAGTTCAGTTTATTTTTAAGAGACTGGTATCGTTGTGGCTTTAAACTGTTTTGGGAAGAAGAACCTGGTCTACGCTTCAATTGCTGGAATAATAAAAGACTTCGGTTTTTACGACATCACTATGAATATGCTGGCTACTTTGATTATAAACCTACAGAATTCTATTTGGCTCTTACAGAAAGTGATTCTTCATATGAAAATTTTGTATATGACATTGCTTCAAATAGGCACATTATAACACGTGAATATTATTATGTGAATCAGAGTAATACTATTGAATTTACAAAGAGATTTAATAAAAACGAAGTCACACTATATTGTGGAAAATGTGACCCTGACTGTGCAAGTTAAGATGAATACAAGTTGAATCCTGATGAGCTGTTACCACTTATGGATTTTCATGATTACCTATACGTAGAAGAAGAAATCTAAAAGGACACAGTGGTTTATGCATTTACAAATTTTATTAATAAATAAATTTACATACATTTTTAAAGCATTTCACTTTTAGGGCATCGAAATTTACACTATAGACATAGGAAAGAGTATACAACCACCACAAATCAGTATCAATAATTAAATAAACCCCCCCCCCAAAAAAAAAACAGAAATTAAAATAAGTCAAACTCTAAACGACCAGAAATTAATCTGAGTAGGGTTCTAAACCGTATGATTTCTAAAAGCCAGAATAAAATTTGTGATTTACTAATAGAAATTCTTGTAAATATTTTCACTTTTATAACTTTAAGAAATAAAAAACTAATTAAGGTTTTAAGGAATAAATATCAGCATATGTATATTAAACTGACAATGCACATTTTTTTTTATTAATTTTAGGCGAATGTTTTAAGTAAAGTACAAATTACATTCTGGCTTTTAGAAATCATAGGGTTTAGAACCCTACTCAGATTAATTTCTGCTCGTTTTGAGTTTGACTTATTTTAATTTCTGTTTTTTTTGTTTCATTTACTTATTAATGCTGATTTGTGGTGGTTGTATGCTTGGCAGATTATTTGATTCTAATTTTGTTCATTTTTTAGTTAGTGGAGTTCTTTACTGTTTTTTAATAACTTTTTTTTTTCAAAATTTTTTTTTTATTAATACATACAAGCAATTAAAGTCCAAACAGTTCAAATTTATGCAGAAAATCTGTCCATGATCCAATAGCGCTAGCACTTTTTACAAAGACTAATGCAAATTAGGAAGGAATTTCGTCATTGACAATGATGAATTGGTATAGGTACGTGTACCTGTAGCAATACGGTGTTGATTTGTGATTGTATGACTTGACTTACTTGACTTATGTCTCCTGCCTGGCGTTGCTTGGCGTAGAGAGTGACGTCTGCCTCCTCCATCTATTTTGGTTCATGGCAAGCGTTTGCACATTGCTAAACCAGATATTTGCCATCGTCAGGAACTCGGACAGGCTGTCAGACCACCGTTTCTTCAGTAGGCTGCGAGGTCACTTCCAACCGGCTTTGACAGGGTTGAAATCATGGATTGTTTTCGCAGGTATGTGTGGAGGCATTCGAAGAAGGTGTCCGAACCATCGTAGTGTTCGCTCGGCTGCTTGGGTCGAAAACCGAGACTGCTTGGTGAGCTGCAGCAGCTTTTCATTGCTGACGAAGTCGAACCATCGTAGATCTTTGATCCTCCTCAGGCTCTTCGACTGAAAGACATCAATTGCCTTGAGGGTTGCGACTGAAGCTTGCCACGTCTCAGCTCCATAGAGCATTACAGAGCCGACGAGGGCGTTGAAAATCCGCAGCTTCGTTTTGCGACTGATGTTTAGTTTTCGCCAGAGATGACGGTTCAGTCTGCCCATGGCAGAAGACGCTTTGGATATTCTCGCTTGTAGTTCAGAAAGAAGCGAGCCATCTGACGAAATTATGGAGCTCAGGTAGGTAAACCTTTGGACAACTTCGATGCTAGTGGTGCTATCCAGGCTAACTGAAGGATTGGCAGCAGGGGAGGATGGGTCTTTGGCCATAATTTTAGAGTATGGGTCTATGGCCATAATGTATGAGGTAAGAACAATTTGATATTATTTCCAGAGGCTCTTAGATTTTCAATTGCAAAAGCAACAGATCTCATAACTTCTTGTTTTCGTACATGAGGTATTGCCGATGTGAGAGAGACTGTTACATCGGGTGCAGCGTCCATTACTTTTTGCATAATATCATTAGATGGTGCAAGTTGTAGTTTTATATCAATGTTTACATTGGGAGGCAGCTATTGAGGTTTATTAAATATCTCAGTATTTAGTTTCCCAAATAAATGTAATACTTTAGTTGTCGCCTCTCTAACAATATTAATGACGTCAATATCTGTTTTATATTCGTAACCCAGCGCTTGTCACTCTCAACAGGCTATAGGAAATTGGAGTTATCAACATGAATTATATATAACTTTCATAATTAGAAAGATTGTTGCTCGTGCTCACCAATGTTCCATCTATGTAGACACTTATTTGTCGAAATAGATTGTGTAGTACACAATTTTCGTAGGAAAACCCCTCGGCTGCACTTGGTTTTTCAATGTTAGATTTTTTAATAATGACATTTAAATCTATAAATGTCGAAGTCAAATCTATGAAGTAGTCTTCATTGGAATAAATTTGAAAATGGACATTTTCAGAGAGCTGTTGTTGTGGGTAAAAATGTTCACTGTATCCATGTTTTAAACTAACATCTACATTTTCCGCATTGATAAGATTTAGAGATGAGGTGACTGAAGGGTGAGATTCTTTATGTGGTAGATATGCCATTTTATAGGAAAAGAATTTATTTTTGGATGTGATGAGGTCCTTCACCACCTTTTTAAACCTTTTCTGTGTTCTTTCAATCGCTAGCCAAGGGATAGCGCGCTCGACCTAAGATGTTACGAAGCAATTTCTTTAATATCCTTTCCAGATCCTCAATCATGTAGTTTAGAGGACGCAAAATCCACTGTAACCGGTGCAATATATTTTTAAGCTAAAGATAGTGCAGAGAGAAACACCTTAGAAAGCCAATTGCCAAGACCGTCCCCGGATATTAACGACAGACCCCTGTAGCAGTCCATTCAGTAACCCAAATGTCGTGGTCAGAGATTAGCAACATAGCAATCAATATCAGGACATACAAACGGAGTTCCATTAGCCATTTCACTGATGGGGTCAAAAATAACATGTAATTATAGCCAAGCCTTTTGTTATTGCTAGAGGATCACCTAATTCACTTCTTAATGTTAACTAACAGAGCTCCAAATACGAAGTGTTGACTGGAATGTATTGAAGGTGTTTTATGTTGTAGTGATGAAGGTAGATTTTAGAGGTTTTTCTTTCAAGAAAACCTAGGAGGGGGAAATTGGTATTACCAACTCTTGATCTCTCGACAAAGGATGCGTAAAGAAATATGCAACTGTCTGAGGAGAAACCGGCTGGGTACTGTGCGGAAATTACACGATTCATGCCACAAGTGCTTCCTTCCCTTTCACCATTCATTATATTTTGTTTAAAACCAAGAACTTCTCTAAGGTTATCATTGAAAATAACCTTTTTATTGTCAATGGGTGAACTAATGTCTATTTTACCCTCTTCCCTCGAATAATTGAATTGAAAGGCACGATTTTTGTGATTTGATTTTTTTTTGTTGATAGCACAACATAATTCTTTCATAGTCCCAAACTCCTTATGTGATAATGTGACAAAGGGATATTCAAATGAATTCATATTTTCAATTACATGTTGACTGTTAACGATTGGCCAATCAAGTGGTTTAATTTTTACATCATATGTATGATCCTTTCTTAGAATTTCCTATGTATTTTTAAGAATACAATCTACAAGAGCAACTTCATATCTTCCCTCAAATTCAATAGCAGGGGAGAGTTTGTCCAAAAATCACTCGTTTTATTCAAATCGTCATAAAAAGGTTCGCAAATATTGGACATGAATGTCACATAAAAACCTTCAGACATTATGAATGTCTTCAGCGGGTATCCACGAATCAAAATAAAGGTTGTATCCTAGCCAGCGAACAAGCAACTGTTGCTTACCCTTGCGATTAAGAGTCTTTAATACCTTTTGAATTTGATAGATTGCACTATTTCCAACTTTTTGCAATTCATAGTCATAAAAACCGCCAAGAATCTCTTCATCATTCATATCACGAAGCCAATACGTTAGGTTTAGTGTCCAAGACTTTCGACACTTTAAAAAGTTCAGTGGACCACAAGTAATTTCCCTTTTTAAAACGAATCTTTGAATTTTTTTTATACTAATCTTGTTCAAAGATGGATTCAAAGACTTTAGCTATTTCATTGCCTCTCTTTGAGAGCACTGGAACTGCATATGCATAGCGACTAAAACAAATTATTGCAAATAAAATATACTTGTGGGGTTTTTTGACGTCTTTGAATTGTGCCTTGAGTCGGAAGATCTGCATGCAATACATGCAAAGGGTAAAAGGCTTTAGTTTTATTCTAGTCACGCCATTTAGTCCTATTTTTTTGATGAAGAGTAAAACCGGGTTCCTTTTGATAACACTCTTTGGCTAACTTCTTTTTAATTCCGGTATTCTTAGCAAGTGTAGTTGGAGATATCAAACTTCCCGATGCACCAACATTTTCATAAATACCTTTCAACACATGATCCATCTTGAACATAAACGAGATGTGAAGCGCCTACTACACATTTGCATACTATCGGGTGAATCAATACATCTTCGCTTTTGTCTAACTACCACTGGCGTTGTCATCGAATTATTGTTTCTACTAGGTGTACTAGTATTTTCCGAGAAACATTTAAAATCATCATCTTCTACATTTAATGCTGTTTTTGATTTACCAACTTCTTTCAATTTCTTTAGAATTTGCTTATTGCTAACAAGACATTTGGAAAAATTTTATGACTTAAAAAAATTATATAAATGACTATCAATGGGTTCGACTCTTTTACGATTCGCAATCAGATCCGGTAACAAAACAATTAAATTGTAACTCTTGCCCTGGATAATAACTTCATTCTTTTTCTCATCAATTTGTTCATTTTCAGAGAGATACTTCAAGAGTCTTGTCCTTTTTTCACTACAGGATGGAGGCAACAAGTCTACAACACTTAATAAGAAATATTCGTTTTGCAATGTTTTCAAAGTCTCAAAACTTTCACTTTTTCAGAAAGTTGATCAAAGACATTTACCTTGAGCAGTTTTTCACGATATGGTTTATGTTTGATGACACATCGAAGGGCATTTGAAGTAAAAGTAATTTTTCATTATCAGCCATTATTTCATTGTTAATAAATTTATCAAAATTATGGTCAAAATGCTCATTTGGCGAAAGAGCAAATTCAATTGGCGTCAATTTATAGGGTTTAGCCATTTATAGAGAATAGTCTTTACAAGTCTGATGATTTTTGGTAGTAACGATGAAAAGAAATTACCACCCGCTTGAACAAGACGTTTTCTATTACAATTTGCTTTCTTTTTGCAAGCTAGAGCACGTACAAGTGAGCGATGCTATATTGTCTGTTTTCTAACACCATCTGACATTTGAACACTACCTTCCGTTAAATTTAAACAAAGTTCCAACAAGAGATTAATAAATTATTTGTCAATGCCATGTTTGAGTATTGCTTTCCTAAGCCACGGTTTTAAATTGGCTAGCACGGAAAACGTATGTTGATGTTCATGTAGCTTCTTCAACGTCATAATAACGAATAATGACCTTTTTTACTATTCATGGGTACTTATACAGTAATTTTATTATCGAAAATGTCTGTGACTACATGCAACTCTTTGGGCGTGTTTTGATTCAGGTTCAATAAAATATAACCCTAAGGCTTATTAGTAGCTTGATTGTACGCCGAAAGTAAAAATTTGGGTTCGCCAGGGTAGATTTGTTTGATAAGAGTTATAAGAGAACTTGAATCGCGGACAACTCTATAGATTATATAGTAAGTAAAATTTAAAGCAAGGGTTCTCACAGATTTACTCTGATGAAAAAGATTATGAAGCACCACAGTTACAGAAATGTTTTCGTGATGGGACCGAACCGTAAGAAATTGAAACATTTCCTGCAAGCATTCTTCAATAGATTCAGCTTCATCGTCAATAATCAACCATGAGTGTAGTGCAATGCTAGTAAACACGTCAAGTCCTTGTATGAATTTTATGCTTGGATCAATCTTCTCTATTTTGTCATTAATTAAAAAAAAACTTTCCGAAAAATAAGTTTTTCAAAGAAAAGTAAAGGCCATTTTAAACTTAAGCTTAGGAGATACAAATACCTAGTAAAATTTAAACTCAAAACGACCAGAAATTACTATTAAAGAATAAATGAAACCCAAAAAGAACAGAAATTAAATAAACAATCATAGCAAAAAAGATACAACAAATAAAAATATAAATGAATAAATAGATCTTAAAGCGAGTAATGCTTAGATTGAATATGAAAATCAAGCTTAAAATGAAAACAAATATTTTGCTATTAAAGTATAAATGAAACTTTAAAGGAACAGAAATTAAATAAACAATCAATGCGAACAAACATACAATATATATTAATATAAATGAATAAATAAATCTTAAAACGAGTGAAACTTAAATTGAATATGCAAATCAAGTTTGGATCGAATGAAAATAACTACAAACAAGAGTTTGGGTATCGTCTCACTGCAGAAGCCTAAAACCTACTGCGTAATTGGCGCTTTACGGAAAACAATTCTTTGAAATATTTTCACTTTTGTAACTTTAAGAAATCAAAAATTAAAACTTTAGGGAATAAATATCAGCATATGTATATTAAATTGACAATGCACATTTTTTTTCAGTAAACTCATTTGAATTTTTTTCAGTAAAGTACAAATTATATTCTGGCTTTTAGAAAGCATAGGGGTTTTGAACCCTACTCACATTAATTTATGTTCGTTTTGAGTTTGACTCTAATATTTATTTTAATTTTTTGTTCGTTTTGGGTTTCATTTATTTATTGATACTGATTTGGGGTTGTTGTATGCTTGGTAGATTATATGATAGTCCGGACGCCAGGTGTTGAAAATGTGAACCATACCACGACGGAATGGGGCTTCTACGAGAATTAGCCTACCCTCCACCCCCTAAATTGACCATGCAGATTCAAAAACACCAATGGCACTTGCTTAAGTGTGGTGGAACACTCCGAAACTTGATATTTTATTATATTTTGGTGTTTCGTGCAAGAAAATGCATGTTCCACAAAGTTTTAGGTGCAGTTTTCCGCTTAAATAGGAACGCCTAGAAGCCTTAGAATGTTTTCATAACAATCTAACACGATTAGTTACAAAAACTGTCAGAATTAAAAAAAAATGGCAAAACTATATGAGTCTTGAAAAGTGTTGGAAAGTATAAACAAAATCAAATTGAATATTAGATATATAATGATATTAATTGTTGAAAGATCCATCAGTTCAAGATTTTTTTTCACTGTAAATTTTATATTCATTTTCAATGCTGTAAGAACTGGAAAATAATAAATTTGTAATATACTAGTAATTCGTTTTCAGTGAAGCACCAATGACGCAGAAGGCCTCAGGTTTTTACAGTTAAAGAAGGGCTGCCGTATCCATATTTTGCTTGAAGTGAAACCATATTTGTCTTGACCAATCTTGAAAAGAACTAATAAATTAAACTGAATATTTGATGCATAATGATATTAATTGCTAAATGCTCATCAGTTCAAAATTTTACTGTAATTTTAATATTTATTTTCAATATTAAGCACAAAAGAAAACATTTGTAATATAATTCGTTTTCAGTAAAGCGCCAATGACGCAGTTGGTTTTAGGCTTCTGCAGTGAGACGATACCCAAACTCTTGTTTGTTGTTTTTTTTATTCGACACAAAACTTGATTTGCATATTCAATTTAAGTTTCACTCGTTTTAAGGTTTATTTATTCATTTACATTAATATATATTGAATGTTTTTTCGCATTGATTGTTTATTTATTTTGTGTTCGTTTAAAGTTTCATTTATACTTTAATAGCAAAATATTTATTTTCATTTTAAGCTTGATTTTCATATTCAATCTAAGCATTAATCGCTTTAAGATCTATTTATTCATTTATATTATTACTTGTTGTATGTTTTTTTCTCTATGACTGTTTATTTAGTTTCTGTTCGTTTTGGGTTTCATTTATTCTTTAATAGTAATTTCTGGTCCTTTTGAGTTTAAATTTTAACAGGTATTTGTATCTCCTGAGCTTAAGTTTAAAATGGCCTTTACTTTTCTTTGAAAAACTTATTTTTCGGAAAGTTTTTTAATTAATTTTTGTTCATTTTTGATTGCAAAAAGTTTTAAGTTTTTACGGCATGGGGGGGGATGCTTACTGTCTGATTATTCTTGACTTTAAAAAACAGATCTAGAACTTTCATTTTAAATCGAATAAGGCTTTTTTCAAAGTCTCTACGATTACCTCTTTGATAAAAACCTTATATATGAACAATAGACAGCTTGCATAACTTGTGGACAGCGATTCACAACAATGAATGGATTGAAAATACAGCTCCAATAAGGGGTTTAGACCATTTCACTTGCTGACACAAAGGGATCACAACTGTTTGGAATTGACCTTAATAGGAATTTGTGTGAAAAGCAATTTTGCATCTACCATAGAGTATGTATTTTAACCTTATATTTGGATAATTATAATAGATTTCCTATGTATTCTTCCCATACAAAACCCCTTCCTATAAGTTATAAACCCCCCTTAATAAGTTATGCCCCAGGGCATAACTTACAACGCCTAACCCTGGGCCCTGGTGGGCTGTGTCGACACCGGAGTTTTTTGTTATCAGAACTTTGAACTATTTTAACAAAATGTCTATCTCAAAATTTTTATCTGGTGCATTTTGAGCGTGGAGGAGGGTGAGGGGCTAGTTGCCCTTCAATCTCTTTTGACTCTTAAAAAGTGAACAAGAACTTTCAATTTTCAATCAAATGAGCCCTCTCTAAAAATTATACGAGCATCCCTTCCATAAGAAGTAATATGAAGGATTAGGAAAATCCTTAAATTATAACCCTTGCCCTGAGGGCTTTGGGGGAGTTGTAGTCCTCAAAGACCTGATTTCCATAACTTAAAACTACGTTTACTAAAATGGCTGTCTTAAAATTTTGATTGGATGTTTTTGGGGAAAAGGTGGGCGTGAGAGGGGGGTTAGTTGCCCTCAAATCACTTTCGACTATTACAAAGGGCACTATCCCTCAAAATTTCAAATCAAATGAGCCTTTTCTGAAGTTTCTACGACACCGCCTTCTATAAAAACCTTATATGCCGCCAGGGCATAACTTAAAACCTTTGCCCTGAGGGTTGTGGGGGATTGTCATCCTCAAAAACATATTTTCTATCTGGAAATCAACTACGCTGAACAAAATGGCTATCTCAAAATTTTGATTGGATGTGTTTGGGGGAATGATTGGCGTGGGGGGGGGGCTAGTTGCCCTCCAATCACTTTCGACTATTAAAAAGGGCACTAGCCCTTTGAATTTCCAATTGAACGTGCTTGTTTTCAAGTTTCTACGACAACGCCTTCTATAAAAACCTTACATGCCCCCAGGACATAACTTAAAACTCTTGCCTGAGGGTTGTGGGGGATTGTCCTCCTCAAAACATGTTTTCTATCTGAAAATCAACTACGCTGAACAAAATGGCTATCTCAAAATTTTGATAGGATGTGTTTGGGGGAATGATGAGCGTGGGGGGGGGGGCTTGTTGCCCCCCAATCATTTTTGAATATTAAAAAGGGCTTCTACGACGACTCCTTCCATACGAAGTGCCTCTGGGAAAAAAATAATAATAAATAATAAAACATTGGAGCCTATGATAAGATTCTTGCCATATGCTATAGCAAAATTATCTATTTTTTGGATTTTTTTAAAAAGAATTTATCACGATTTTGAAGTATTTTCGTTAAAAGTGTTGTTTTCCCGGACATGGACGGTCCGCAAAGAAAAGATCTGAATGGTATTTTAAATTGATACATTCTGCTCCAACGTCAAAATGCAACAAGACAAACCTAACCTCGATCTGCTGAATAAATACTCAAAGGAAATAGAATATAAATGGATTCTTCAATTAACAAATTCGCTACAAAATTCTAAAATATAAGCTTGGATAAATTTACAATTGACCATTTTAAAACACTTGAATATATTTACAATAAACATTTTAAAAACCCTTAAACATTTAAAATAGACACTGGGAGGGGTAGAGCGACTGGGTTGGCACCTGCAGCGGTCAGAAGGCCTCCTGCCGCAGCCAAAACCCTTGACGGCCAGCGAACATGGCGCCCAGGTTGGCACCTGTAGCAGACGGAGGCCCTTAGGCGGGCTAACAATAAACACTTTACGCAACGAATATCTAAATAAACACTTAAAAATTACCGCTTCGCGCAACGCAAAAATATAAATATTAAACACTGGGGAAAATAACTTGATAAAACAAGGGTTGTGCTGAGCTGGTGACGGAAAAATGGTCCTCTTCCCCCAAAAGACACCCCCTCCTGCTTCAACTATAGAGCTTTCTCCAGACCGAGTTATTTTCTATAATTTACGCATTCAACTCGATCTGAAGTAAGGTAGTGACCATATGGTAGTGCCTCCACACCACCCTCGAGTACATAGACTTAGTCTGATTTGGTGGACAAGGCATTTTTCTCGACTCGAACTGTATAGTTTTTAAACTTCAAAGAGCGAATGGCCATGACACTCGTTCTCGGAATCAAATTATTTTCTATACAGTTCCCATAGACACTCATGGTGAATTTTCTTTTGCATAGTATGACGGCACCCCCTTGCAGACTTTTTTGGGAACCTCATTATACGTTTCAACGCAGTTCACCTTCGGACTCATCTCAGTTTGTATAATCCATCCGAGAGCTAATTTACTCTCCATTTTCCATATCATGTAACAGATTATCTGTTTTGACTTTCAAAAGGAGTGAATCAGTGTTTCCATAATACATCTGAGCTTGTCCCATCCCTGGCCATTGGAGCTTACACACATTGTAATAAAACTCCAACATGAGTTTCTTTGAAATTTCTAAAATGGAACTGCCAGCAGCAATATTTTTATTTAAAAGTACATTTTTTTTCTTTCTATGTAAAAGGACCATATTGGAGTATATGATGTGAATTATGTGAATTTTCTATCCTCAAGGATTCGGGCACATTCTTTTGGGTCGTTTACAACGGCAGAGCGACTCCTGTTACACACACTCTCACATTTGTTACCAAAGGCAGAATTTAAAATGAGCCTAAAGATTTCTTTTTCTACCTTTGTTTTTGCTTGAAAGCGTTTGTTGACAAAGGTGTCAACAAACGTCTTCATATAAGGTTTCTGGTCAAACTAGAGGGCTCTATGAGCCTTGTGACATTGAAAGCGTTGGCCAGCATCCACCGCAAAAGAAGTTGGTGTACAACAATATTGCGTTTCGGTTCAATGTAGGCAATAAGCTTTTGCTTTGAAGATGTCTAATGCATACCTTTTTTCTCTAAAAAAGATTAACTGTAGGCACTGCAAGAGTCCCTAGGCACTGGTCTATTTTTACAGGGGAAAACAAAGTTTTTTACTGAGTTATTAAGTTCCAGAGGTGTTTCACCGTCAATTTCACAAAACCATCCGTGTGGTCCATTCTCCTCAACAGTGTAAAAGTTGGGATAATCTGGAGCAGAAGGACTGTCAAGACATTGGTAATTCCCACAGGGCAAATAAAAGTGATACATTGCCAAAGGATAAAGGGAATTCATATCCAAGAAAACAGCATTCGACTTTTCACAGGTGCGTTGTCCAGTTGGGTCGGTTTCAAGGATACAATCTCCGTTGAAAACCCACCCCCGCATGGATCTCTCTACAAACAGGCACTGATCAACGTCTATGATCAGACCTAATTCTACCTTACTGATTTTAAGAATTAAATCCATAACCAGACGAGGAGTGGAAAAATAATAACCTAAATCAAACCCGAATCTTTCATGGATTTTCTCTGTGGTTTTACAGACAAAATCCAACAACTTCAAAACATCACCTGCCAGGTACATTTTACAATAATCCTACCCATTTTTACACCCTTCCTTTGCCTTAACCCTCTTGACAAATTCATAATCGGCAATGGTGCATTGACGATCGCGAAGTTAATTATAAAACTCTACGATGAGCAGTAATTTTTCCTCACTTAGCTTCGAGGCAGAGCTGTAGTACTCGTGAGGGTATACGTCATTACTCATTAATAAATCATACAGTTCCTCATCTGGAAAGAGCTTTTTGAGGAGGGAGAAACTATTAAAATCGTCAGTTTTCTGTACTTGAATCAACTGACTTTGAGATTTGGGGAAGAAAATAAAATAATAAAAGGAAATGGATTTTTTTCAAGTACACTTTACCATTATCAATTGATTTCCATTTAAATTCAAAGACTAGCAACTTTTCAGATAATTTCGGTGTGATGTAATAAGAAAAAGAACCCTCTACCCATGCACCATCTACAACTTCACTTTTCTGCAGTCGTGCCAATGCTGGTAATATGAATTTCAAATCTTAGTTGGAATTGTGCTTGTAAATTGGTAAAAAGTATTGCTGTCTAACATTTCAATTACACGATTTTTGCTTAAACCCCCGAAAGTTACTTCCCTTGATGAAATTCCCTGCCATTAATGATCGTGGTACCAAGCTTTCGCATCTCTTACATTAATTTTCCTTTTGCAAACCCAATAAATGTCTAGATTTTTAAAAGCCAACTCATCTGTTGGTGATAGATTCATCGGATAGAGTGTATGGCACAGCTGTGAAATTGCCTTATTTGCTGTTTTAACAAGAGCAACTATAGCTGTACCAACACAATGCTCTCCACCCAACTTCTCAATAAAATCTACCAATTGCATGGTATTACTTGAATCTCTTTGCGCATGCACAAAAGAGATCGTAATGAATTCATGTTTTTTCACACGATTCAAACTTAACGGATCGTACACATCCATGAGTGCAGCCTTAATGTCCAATGGCACCTTGTCGCTCTTTAACAGCGTGTTCTGAAAGCCTTTGAACCGCAAGGTGGCATTGTCCCCTGAATCCGTTTCCACAGACTGATACCCATGACGCTTGCAGTGTCTTAAAAGCTTTTTTAATTTTAATTCGCTACGGAATTTAGAAAGACAAATTGGGCAGTAACAGCAGGTACCATTCCGCCTTATACCCTTACTTAAAGCACTGCTAAGATGGGGGATGGGAAAGAAATGTCTAATTGACTCAGGATCTTTGGCAGGCTCGTAGAGAAGCCATACCCAGTGCTTCACTGCTTCAATGGACGGAACCCTTATGAATATATTACCTCTTTTTATCATTAAGTTCCCCTTTTTCATATTCTTCATAAAATTTCAAAACTGTAACCTCAACTTTCAAATGTTCATTTGCCCTGTCAAAAATATCAATCCCCTTTAGTTTTATTAGATAATTTCCCTTTATACAACTAAAATCTACTTTCGGAAATTCAGACCCTTCCTCTCGGCCATTGACTTCCAATTCGTCCAACATTGTTTTACTAACAGCATCTCTCTTGGGCTTATGCCCTGCCACAAGGACGGAATATTTGAAACACTCTAGGCCCGTGTCGAAACAAAAGTGTTGTACACCCTTAGTACCCTTTAAATTTGCATCATATTTTTTAAAGTTAGATTTCCCGCCTTGCCCCTCTCACCTTTTAAAACAAATTCCTTTCTAATTTAGTAATATTTAATTCTTATGTTTCTATATACAAAGTTACTAGCCCACATCCGTTTTCATTATACGCCCTCCTTCCTATTAAAAATTTCTCCCACCCAATCGGAAAACACACCCTCAAAATTATGTGTGTCTGGGTGAAGCGTCTGCATCTTTGTCTGTTTGAGATGCTCGCGCAACTCACCCGAACTTCCATTTAAAAAAATTATTTTAAGCGTGATGGATGCTTTTATACTGTCCCGACTCCCATGTATGGTTTTCGGGAGAAGTGCCCGAATCATGCTTACACAGATGTCAATGGGATCCGTATGAATATTACCACTTGTTAGGGGATTGAACAGATCACCAAACTCAGCCCTATACACGTGAATGTTGCACAAAGCGGTATTGGTTAAATACAACTGAGGCAATACTGGATGAGAGCCGGTACCACTTTACTCCCTTAAATCATTTTCCATGGCGGACATTGTCTTGACCTTGCTTGATGATAACTGGTCTAACAAACTATCCAAAAAGTCATTGGTGAGGCCAAGGCCCTGCAAAAAAACGGTCTAAAGCAATGTTAGGGAACTCACTATCCTGACTCACCTCCACAGTTAAACCCCCTCGTGTTGGCTTTCTGTCGCATTGCCGTAGAATTCTGATGGTGGTGACAGGATCTACATAGAGGGCCCTGGTAATGACGTTGTGTGAACCTAAAAGAATAATAAGAGCATATTCAGCTCACTGGAAGGTATTTCCCTATGAAAAAAGGAATGAGTATAGAAGTCGTACTAGTCACTAGAATGCATCATTGTATTGTGGAAGGGTACCATGAACCCTTGAACTCATTGAGCCCTCACTACTCGCCGGAATGCCTCATTTCATTAATAAAGGGTACCATAACCCCTTATAATCATTCAACCCTTACCAATCACTCAAATGCATCATTGCATCATGAAGCATTTAAGGGTACCTTCGGTACTGTAACCCCCTATGCCCACACTACTGATAAACCTGTTGAATGTATTCCAAAAATAGCTATGGATAACTTACCGAGAGGACGATTATGTCAAGCATATCGTCAATCCATGCAGGTATTTTATAAGCTTCTTTTGCCGGTTCTGCTCCTGTATTGGGAAAATTTGCGAGAATATCATCTATTAAGTGGTCGAAATCGGTCTACAAAAAAAAAGAAGGAAAAACGTAAATTTTAGGTTTAAATGGAACTAAAAGGAGGGGGGCTCCCTGCAAAAACTCTTTGAGTCGTGTTCTTAGCTATTTCCTGAAAATGAATATCCCTATTTCCCCCAAGTGGGTCCTCTGATATCTTCCTCATTATTAGGAACCCTGAAATAACCTTCTTAGCGTCAACACTACTTTTAGCTATTTCTTTTGAAGTGTAATAGCATATTACTTGAACCTTCATTATTCCGACCGCATAGAAAAAACCGAAAAGATAACATTATTAGGCTGGAACAATAAGGACAAAATGCCTTTATTAGGCTATGAACTTAGCTTGAGAAAAGAAAAGAATAGAAAGCATTATTCCTCTAGATATCTCTTGGTGCGACGATGGTCTTTAAAATTAAGGAGGGGCCTATGAAACCTGAAGCGTCAATATTCTAGCAAAAAGTCTAAACTATTAATCCAGAACTAAAGAGTCAACGCTTATCACTCTAAAAGAATTTAGGATAGGGTAAAAACTGGAGAAGTATATCCTGCTGAAATTATAGGAAAAAAGCTTGGAAAACTTTTAATGCATCCGAAAGGTAAAAATTAGCTTTTATTTGGTTGAAAAAAATATACTTACATCTTCAAATTGCTCCGACGCTAGACTGTTGCCCCTGGATGGTCCTGGCAATGCATAATACTCAGCGACGTTACGGGGTTGCACAGCCGGTATTTGTGCAGCCATGCCAGCAACGTAACGGGCTTGTGCAAGCGGCACTGCGACTTGACCAGGCAGCACAGCTTTATGGGTGGGATCTTGCGTAGGTAGGGCAGGTCTTGAAGGCCCAGGCAATGTAAGATTGGGGGGGGGCAGATTGACCAGCAACGTTATGTTCTCGCACAGATTGGGTTGCAGCTTGTGCAGGCAGCACTAGAATCTTTCTGGAACGGGCTTCATACTGGACAACTGATAGGCCTCACAGAGGTTTTATCATTGGTCCTTGCCCTTTTTTTGGGAGGGGGAGGGCTGGAAACCGCTGATAAAGAAAAATAATTTAGTATAAATCCCAAAAACTATCCGTCTTAATGGAGGGTCCCGTAAATGAGAACCAAGTAATGATAAGGGAGGTAAAGGATGCATAAGTTATTTCCTATAGACGGGATTGCTCCTACAATAAAATGTTTTTTCCAGATAAATTGAGCCTAATTTTAGTACCCTCCCTAAATTTAAGTCATTGCTTCCTACCCTTCTGGATCAAAGTTCTAAACCTTAGTTTTCACGCTCAAGCAACAACAAAAGAAACTTTTTCAAAGAAAGGTATAGAATTAAATAATTTATTCTCCCTATAATAAGCATTGGTAAGGCTAGAAATGTTTTAAATCTACTAGAAAAAGAATAAATTCTAATAGGCAGAGAATAATAGGTCCCGTCCCCCCCCCCTCTAAGCCCTTTAAAAATGATAAAAAGCACCTAAAAACTGCGCACTCTAAAGGCTGTATGTGCCTGATAGCGCCCCTCCTTACACACAATTTCCAGCCCAAAAATATGACTAATCTTATAAAAATTGTTTCGCCCCATAAAATCTATTAAGCGACAACTTTGCAGAGAATAGCTTCCTAAGACCTCTTTTCAAGAAAACCCGAGACATTAGAAGAAATCTAACCTATAATTATGTAAATCCATCGTCCCCCTCGTAAAGTATAATTGATAGCAAGCGCAATTCCTTCTGCACAAGATTAATTGTTTACAACGCATCGTTTACAGACAGTTGTGCACTAGAAATAGTAGCCTTATTCACTCATGTTTTTTTAGACCACAAAGAGATGCGTCAGATTTAACATTTTCTCGCTTTCAATGCATGAGGGGAACAGTCACCGTTTTTGAGTAAAAAGAATAATTCTTTTTGAAAGAATTAATTATCATCGAATACAAGGAGGAAAGTGGGCTTTTTTACACGCTGAAAAGAGGGTATTTTATGCTTTAAAACGAGTGTAAACAAAGCGATTTGGAGGGATTATTTTTAGGGGGGTAGGAAATGCTAGAAAAAAAGACTTACTTCTTGGTACGAATTATCCATTATTTTAGATACTTGTATTGTCTTCAATGTGTTATAATAGACTGATGAGAAATTGTCCTTACGTTGGGTGTCTATAGCATTCCCAGGAGACGCAAGGGATCTTCGAAGGGAAAACGTGCACTCCTTGAAAGACCTCTACAGTTTTTAATAGAAAAGCATCATGGGGGAGTCTTGCCAACTGGGAAAGCCTGTCTAGACACGATTCCTTATAAAAAGGGTGTCTAGACATCTATATGGGGAAAACAAAATGGTTTCTTCCACCTGGGGAGGCATTTTTAGGCACAAGTCCTTACGAGCATCTAAGACTTTTAATAGAAAAGCATCGTGAGGAATTCTTGCCAACCGGGAGGACAATGTTTAGAAATGATTCCTTATAAATTGGCTGTCTAGACAATTAGAGGGGGAAAACACCTGGGAATTTTGCCCAGAAACAGGACATGCGCTCGGAATCTTGACAGCTAGAAACAGGGATGCCGTGACGTCAAAGAGCATATCCTAAAAATATAATGATAATTTCCCTATCGCTGCCGTGACATCGGAGGGTATGTCATAGAAATTATATGGGTAAAGGGATGGTCTAGCCTGGGAAAAAGGGAGGGCATGTCCTAGAAGTGCCTATGGGGATATTATTGAAAGCAAGACATATAAAAAGAATGTTGTATAAGAATTCTGGCATATTTTCCCAGTGTGTAGCTTCCCCTGGTGAGTTCACTCTCTGAAAACTTCCCTCCCTATGGGAAATTCCCCCGTGAAAAACCTCCAGCAGAAAATTTGTCCCCCCCCATTTGAAAATGTATGCATTCATCCCAATAATAAACACTTTGCGCAATCACTTGGCTTATTTTTTTATTTTCCCCTGGGGTTGTAGGGGGTTATGTTATACCCAAAGGTATAGTTTTTGGGCCTTTTAACTATGCTGAACAAAATGGCTATCTCAAACTTTTGATCAGACGATTTTGAGAAAAATGTGGTGGGGGAGGTGGCCTAGTTGCCCTCAATTTTTTTAGTTACTTAAAAAGGGGACTATAACTTTTAATTTTTGGTTCGAATGAGCCCTCTCCAGATATTTTAGGACCACTGGATCGATACGATCCCCCCGGGGAAAAAACAAAACAAATAGACACGCATCCATGATCTTTCTAAGGGCAAAAAAAAATACAAAATTCCACATTTTTGCAGATAGGAGCTTGAAACCTGTACAGTAGGGTTCTCTGATACGCTGACGCTGATGGTGGGATTTTCATTAAGATTCTATGACTTATCGCTTTATTTTTAGGGGAATTTTCTCCCTTTTTTTGAAAATACGGAAAATTTTCTCAGCCTCGTAACCTTTGACGGGTAAGACTAAACTTAATGAAATTAAGTTTTGACATATCTATTTGTATTAAAATTCTGTTTTTTAGAGTTTCGGCTACTATTGAGCTGTGTAGCTCCTTACTTAAACTTCGTTACCACAAACCGTTTGATTAATTTATAGATTTATCTCTGTCCTATGTTGAGGCTCAATCCCAACAAATTAACATTGTTATAGCTTATACTCTTATAGACTTGAACTAGATTCACCATTTTTGCTACCAGTCCTGATGCATCTATTAAGCAAATTAAATAAAGAAACACGTTTTTTTTTTAACTAAAAGTAAGGAGCGACATTAAGACTTAAAACAAACAGAAATTATACCGTATATGAAAGGGTCGGACCCCCTCCTTAACATCCCACCCTTCACGCTAAAGTTTGACTCTGTCTCATATCGTTGTGTTATAAAACAATAAAAAACATTTGTGGAAAGAGCGAGGCGTTGAAGAGGGGACAACCCCTTTCATATACGGAATAATTTCTGTTTGTTTTAAGTTTTAATCTCGCTCCTTACTTTCAGTTAAAGAATAATGTTTTTTTGTTGTTTTTTGTTTAAATACAAGGCTGTAAGACAGAGCCAAACTTTAGCGTAAAGAGCTAGGCGTTGAGGAGGGGACCACCCCTTTCATAGAGGGAATAATTTCTGTTCGTTTTAAGTTTTAATGTCGCTCCTTTTTTTCACTTTAAAAAACTTGTTTTTTTATTTAATTTCTGAACGTTTTTGAATTAATGCAGCTGTGATTTTGGTTCAGTGCACATGAATAATTAAAACTGCATTTGCATATTAGTTTTACGTTTTTTTGGCTAAATGGCTTTCTCGAATTTTTTCTGATGTAACTTACGAATTAGCTTACGCAACGAACTTCTATATTCGTATGTTTTTAATACGTATATTAGAGAGTTCAAACTCCTAGTCAATACCTCACTCTTTATGCTTAAGTTTGAATGTTGTTCGACTCACAAACCCCTGAATCACAAAGGCCGGTTAATTAGAATAGATAGCTCTTTTGAAAGTACTAAAAAAAACTTAAGCGTAAAGAGCGAGGTAATGACTAGAGGGTGAACCCCTTAGTATACGCACTAATTTCTGTTCATTTTATGTTTTAATGTAGCTCCTTACTTTCAGTTGAACAAACTGATTTTCTTATATCATTTCTTACTGTTTTTAAATAATGTTGGGAAATCTGGCACCCCCTTCATAGAAATATCCCTTTCCCGAACCGAAACATCCTCCATGGAAAGATCCTCCCCTGTGACCCCCTCCTCCAAACCCCCCCCCATCAGAAAAAAATACCTTCCGAAAACGTCTGTATACTTCCCATTAACCAAATCTATATGTAAACAATGGGCAAAAGTTCATAACTTGCAACCCTTCCTCTAGAAACTCTGGGGCATTAAGTTATCCTCAAAGACATATTTATTAGATTTTTGACTATGGTGAACAAAATGGCTATCTCAAAATTTTGTCAAAATTTTGTCAAAATTGGAGGGCACCAAGTT
The DNA here is from genome assembly GCA_027921565.1 of Artemia sinica. Lineage (NCBI taxonomy): Eukaryota > Metazoa > Arthropoda > Branchiopoda > Anostraca > Artemiidae > Artemia > Artemia sinica. Next base: position 61,085,564 of record CM051262.1, read on the forward strand.
GCCCTCCAGTTTCTTGGTGACTTAAAAAGGGCACTAGAACTTTGAATTTCCGTTCGAATGAGCCCTCTCACATATTCTAGGACTACTCGACCGATACAATCACCCCTGGAAAAAACAACAACAAATAAACACGCATTTTCTGCAGATAGGAGCTTGAAACCACTACAGTAGGGTTCACTAATATGCTGAATATGATGATGTGATTTTCATTAAAGTTCATTGACTTTAAGGGGTTGTTTTCCCTTTTTTCGAAAATAAGGCAAATTTTCTCAGGCGCTTAACTTTTGATAGGTATGATAAAACTTGATGAAAATGTATCTATTGGTATCATAACTCTGTTTTTAGAGTTTCGGTTACTATTGAGCCAGGTCACTCCTTATTTACAGTTCGTTATCACTAACTGTTTGATTGTAAAAAAACTAATTGAAGTCTGTTATTTTTTTATTCAAAACTCAATGTTTCCATTATCTCCCCCGCAACCTTGCACCTGGAAACTACAGCGTTTCAAATTTAGATTTTTGAGCATAATGTAGTTCATGTTAAGTTTCTCATTAATTTGTTTGATGTATAATCAATTCTGAGTAGTCTATCAGAAAAAACTGCTTGGGAGTTGATCGCTGTCTTAAAAGTCAAAGTTTGTTTCTAAGGTCCAACATTGCTCAAATAAGAGGAGAAAGTTTTGTAATAAGTTTCTGACTTTGTTGTTTTTATTAAAACATTTTATTAACATAAAGAGAGTGAACCGAGTTGGAGCAAGAGTCTTGAGAAAGTAACTTCTTAAAAAGTAAAATGAGCTAAGGTTGGAGCTACAGACTCTTGCCAAGATTTAAAGAGAAGCGTTCTATTTTTTTTTATCAGTGTAAGAAAGCAAAATAAAAATCATCAACACATCTTGACGACTACTCAACCATGTTGCCAAACATGACGCATACGAGCCATTTGGGTGTTGCTGTTTTTATATAATTTTGCATTGCATTCTTCAAATCAACACGTTTTCAGTGATATATTCCTAGAAAAATCACCAATTTCGAGAATTTTGCATTTAGGAAATCGAGAAAGGAGCGTTTTGCTCCGACAGCTACAATGTCTTATACCAGGCATTTGGTAACACTTCTCAGCACAACTTCGCAACTTTATTCACAAGTTTTTGTTGACTTCACAACATACAGATTTGCAGTCATGATTGAAACACAGGCTATGCCTGCAGCAATAGCTGTGATCTAGTAAGAGTGAATTACAGACCATAGTAACAAAAGCATAAAACACGTTATTAAGAAAAAACTCTTTAGTGAGAAATACTTACCGTTTGTGGCAAAATCAGAACGGTAACAATAATTTTGATTAATATTAATACTAACGTTTTATTACTACAACTACTGCTACTAGATATTCACTCTAGTACTAAGCCGCCCGAGGCCAACACAGCTACAGACGCTCCTCCTCCATCCCATTCTATTCAATATCTCCCTTTTTACACACTCCCAAAAGTTTCCATTCCCCTTGTATATTTCCTTCTGATATCCTTCCAACCCGTTCGGGGATGACCTGCTTTTCTTGTGGCCCTAGACGGTTGGTTGACTAGGACAATATTTGGCAATCTGTCATCCTTCATCCGTTGAAAACACCCTAGTCATCTCAATCTTTCTTGCATTATCAAACAGTTCGTTGTAACGAAATGTAAGTAAGGAGTGAGTAAAGATCACGTATGCGTGTTAATTTGTTTGTTTTCTTTTTTATCCCAAGGTTGATTTTATCTAACCAGTGAATCTAGATGATCGGGAAAGGGCTCATTCAATCTGTAGCCAAAAGTTCTACTGCCCTTTTAAGTGACCAGAAATATTTGAGGGCAGCTAGCCCCCTCCCCCCCCCCTCCCACGCCTCGTTTTTGCCAAAAGTCGTTCGATCGAAACTTTAAAATAACAATTTTGTTCAGATTAGTCGAAAGGTCTTATAGCTATCTCCTTGAGGATAACTTGACCACCCACAGACACTGGAGAAGGGGCTGCAAGCTATGACTTTTACTCATTGCTTATATATAGTAATGGTTATTGGGAAGTAGATACATCAATAGATCCATCAAAAGAATTTGCTTTTTATGCCGATTCCAGATCTATAAGATTCATTAAGTTTAGTGCTGCCCATTGAACCAGAATCATGATGCCAGATTTTCGGAAAAGGGAGAAAACATCTTTAAACTGTCAATGAATTTAATGACAAATACACCATGGGATTCAGTGTATCAGAAAACTCTAATGTAGAGGTCCCAAGCTCCCATCAGCAAAAAAATGGAATTTAACATTTTTTGCCAGAAAAATGATTATGGATGCGAATTTATTTGTTCTTTTTTTGTTTATTCTTCTCAGGAGTCATCTTATTGAATTAATGGTCCTAGAAGATCTGGAGAGGGTGTATTCGAATTGAAGTTAAATGTACTAGTGCTCTTTTTAAGGGATCAGTAGATTAGAGGAAAGCCAGCACCTTCCTACGCCTCTTTTGTCCCCAAAGTCATCCGATCAAAATGTTGAGATGGCCGTTTTATTCAGCATAGTTGAACGGTCCAATAACTGGGCCTTTGGGGTGACTTGACCCTTCGCAGCCCCTAGGAGAAGGGATGGAAGGTATGAAATTTGCCCATTGTTTACGTATACTGTTTGGTATTGGGAAGTACACAGACATTTTTCGAGGGGGGAGGAAAATATTCTACATAGGGTGGGCTTCCATGAGGAGACATTTTTGTGATAAAGTTAGTTTCCAACGGTGAACTTTCCAGCAAAATTTTACGCCGGGAGAGATTTCCTATAGCGGAATTCTTTTTATTCTTCTTACTTTCTCATTGACAGCTCAATTTTGCGTGTGAAGAAGTTCCAGAAAAATTATCCGGGGGAAATTTTCAGCAAAGTTAGAATTACCTGGATAATATTTCTGTAGGGAGGGAGGCTCTGCCGCGGCAGAAACTCACCACTAGGGGGGGGGGGGATTTCGGGAAAAAATTTCCGCGGAAGGAGAAGTGTCCGGTATGATTTGAAAAATGATTAGAAAGTAAAGTATTTTTCACATGAAAGTACGCTAGGAAAAATTTTCAGGTGGATTAGTCTGCAAGAAATTTTACGCGGTGATTCTTCAGCAAAGATAGAATTGTGCAGGGCAGATTTCTCGGGGGTATTTTATATGGGAAAGACTTTCCAAGGAGGAGTTTTGCGTGAGGTGAGGAAGTTTTTCATGGAGGGAGAGCCAGATTTTCCGGCATTATTTGAAAAACGATCAGAAATTGAATAAGAAAATAAAGTTTCTTCAAAAGAAAGTAAGCTGAAAATTAGAGCCTAAAACTAAGGGAAGGGGCTGCCCCCTCCTCAGTGCATCACTCTTTGTGCTAAAGTTCGGCTCTTTATCCCAATTCCTAAATGTGACTCCAGAAAAACGTCGGCATTAGAATAAGTTAAAAACTTTAGCGTAATGAACGAGGAATTGGGGAGGGGGATACCCCCATATACGGAATAATTTCTGTCCGCTTGAAGTTTCAATGTTCAGTTGAAAATTACTGACAGTTAATTTCAGTAACTGAATCAATGTTCACGGTTCAAAAAACGTTTTTTTTTTTTCAATTTAAAAGCCCTAGAAAGTGGTATTTTAAAAAAAAAATTCGCACAAGTTTAAAGAAATAGCGTTGTGAGAAAGTCAAACTTTAGCGTAAAGAGCGAGGTGTTGAGGAGAGGAAAACCCCTTTCATGTACGGAATATTTTCTGTTTGTTTTAAGTTTTAACGTCGCTCGTTACCTTTAGTTAAAAAAAAATATTTTTTATTCAATTTTTGAACGTTTTTGAATTAATGCAGGTTTTGATTTTGGCTCACCGTACATGAATAATTAAAACCAAATTTTCATATTAATTTTCACTTTTATTTGGTTAAATGGCTTTCTCGAACGTTGTTTAATTTTATTTACGAATGTTTTTATTAGTAATGAATATACATAACTTACGAATTAACTTACATAACGAACTTCTATATTCATATGTTTTCAATACGTTTATTTGGGGGGTTCATCCCTTAGTCAATACCTCGCTCTTTACGCTAAAGTTCGAATTTTGTTCCAATTCTTTAAAAATGACCCCTTAATCACAAAGGCCGTTAATTAAAATCAATAGCTCTTATGAAAGTACTAAAAAAAATCTTTAGCTTGAAGAGCGAGGTATTGACTAGGAGGCGATCCCAATCATATACGTAATATTTTCTGTTCGTTTTAAGTTTTGATGCTGCTCCTTACTTTCAGTTCAAAAACTAGTTTTTTTATGTAATTTCTGATCTTTTTTTTAAATAATGCTGAAATACTGCACCCCCTTCATAGTAATGTGCCTTCCCACATGAAAACTTCCTCCATGTGAAGTACCTACGACCTAAACCCCGACCCCCCATACCAGAAAAATCCCCCTGAAAACGTCTGTATACTTCCAAATAACCAATACTTTAGCCTATATTAACATTGAGTAAAGTTCATAACTTTAAGCCCTCCCTCTGGGGACTTTGGGTTATTAAGTCACCCTAAAAGACATATTTATCATATTTTTGACAATGCTGAACAAAATGGCTATCTCAAAATTTTGATCGGGTGACTTCGGAAAAAATGAGCGCGGAAGGGGGCCTAATTGCTCTCCATTTTTTTGTCACTTAAAAAGGACATTAGAACTTTTAATTTCCATTCCAATGAGCCCTCCCACGATATTCTAGGACCACTGGGTTGATACGATCACCCCTGAAAAAAAAAAACAAAAGCAAAAAACAAATAAACACCTATCCATGATCTTTCTTCGGGCAAAAATACAAATTCCTCATTTTTGCAGATAGGAGCTTGAAACCACTACAATAGGGTTCTCCGATACGCTGTATCTGATGGTGTGAATTTCATTAAGGGTCTATAATTTTTTAGGGGGTCTTCCCCCCTTTTTTCGAAAATCATCCAAATTTTTCTCAGGGGCGTAACTGATGGGTAAGACTATTCATGGGTAGGATTAAACTTGATGAAACTTATATATTTGAAATCAGCATAAAATTTGATTCTTATGATGTATCTACTGGTATCAAAATCCCGTTTTTCAGAGTTTCGGTTACCATTGAGCCTGGTCGCTCCTTACTTACAGTTCGTTACCAGGAACTGTTTGAAAGTCTATCAAAATAGTCCACATAAACCGGGATTGAAAGCTAATCTCTGCTCCACTCGAACATCTACTAACCTTATTTCCTACCTTAACTGTAGCAATGTTAATCTCCGATTAATTTACTACAGACAAGGCTGTAGTGTTGCCCTTGATTCATCCGATATACTATGCAAGGATAGGATCTTTGTTAAAGCTCTTCTGTCAGCTGAATCGAACGCTTGCTCATAACCAATAAGACTAAGGACTAAAGTTGTTTCATGACTCAGGCATTTCTCAATTATGTATCAAAATTATTAATCTTAAATTTTGGTTGAAACATCCTCTACACTTCCTAAGCCTGCATTGTTCTTCTATTAAAATTTGTCTACAGCCTCTCTAAGCCTAAAAGGTATCATCGAGCTAAGAAATTCGCTTCCCACAGAAACCAGGCTAACGCGTCTACGATTACCTCACTCACTCTTACTCCTTTTCTTAGGAAGGGGCTTAATTTGAATTTTCTTAATATCGCTAGGTGCTTCCCCTTTTTCGAAAATCTTGTTCATAATATTCAGCAGCTTTTCTCCAACCTCACAACTACCTTATTTAAAAATTTTATTTACTAAACTATCAGCACCTGGGCCTCATTATTTTTTTTTCAGGAGTATAATTTTATTTACACATAATTTACAAAAAACAAACGCCAAGGAACCTTTCGGTCCGTTCGACCAACTCCAACTTCCAACACATATTTTAATATAAATAAACAAAAACAAAACAGTGTCCCCCGCCGACGGCTAACAAGACAACACAACCAAAAATTCTATTATGGTACTACTAAACAAAAACAAAAAAAAAACAAACAAATTGATAAATATCATCACAAAAATCCCTCAATTTTCGCCGGAAACTACTTCGGTCATGCTCACGCACAACCCTAATTGTTTAATGACTCCAGGAGCTCGGCAAAACATGCCAAGCAGAGAACTGTGACCGGGTTTTTTCAAAATAGGGCCGCCGAAACCCATCTGTATTTCTTGTATTATAATTTTGAAGATCCACATCAGTTATAAACATGCCATTAAAACATTTTGAGGTAGGCTAAGGTTATTGATAATATCAAACATTAACATAGATCGATAAAAAAGCATTAGACCTGCTAGAGGAAGAATATTCAGTTTTAAATACACATTTCTCACTGAATCTCTCGGTCCATAATTTGCTATAATCTTAATAGCAGAATGCTGCTAAGCTCTAGGGCGTTTCAGATGGGATTGAAAAGTTGAAGACCATACCGAACAACAACATTAAAGGTAACAATGAACAAGTGAAAAATACAAAAGTCTAAGGATAATTTTCGGACAAATGTGATTCAATTTCCAAATAATTCCAACGTTACGGGCAGTTTTTAGATGTTATACAATTTATATGGTCTGAAAAACTAAGCGTCTTATCTACAATAATGCCTAAATACCTAGTCGAGGGCACTCAATTGATAAATGAATTTCCATACCTCAACTTATCTACCAAAGGATAATACATTTTAGAACGAGCAAACAACACAAAATTGCAGTTCTTAAAATTTATTTTCAGCTTATTCAACCTAGTCCACTTTTCAATCAAACTTATATCATGTTCGACTACACAGGTCAACTCTTCTTCAGTTCTCGCGCATACCGTTAAATTAGTATCATCAGCAAATAAAACTAACGCTTTTACAGGGATTACATTTTTGTCTTCACCATTTACTGAATAAACAATATTAAATAAAACTCCACATAGATCATTAATATATATAGCATATAATAGTGGACCAAGGGGAGATCCCTGTGGGACTCCATACTCGACATCATATTCACATGTAGCTTGTTTTCCATCATCCAAATATAATTTTTTATCACTTAGGTAAGACTTTAAAAGATTCAGAGCTCTTCCTCTTATAGCTATTCAAACAATAGAATTTCATGGTCCACAGAGACGAACGCTTTTAAAATATCTAAAAATACAGTTACGATTTTAACATGTTTATCAAGTCCATCATTAACCAACGTTGTAAGAAACAAAACTACATGCTCTGTAGAATGTTTCTTTCTGAAACCAAATTAGTTTTTTAAGAAAAATCATTTCTTCTCTAGAAATGTCTCAATCCTTAGGCATAATATCTTCTCCATTATTCTAGTTATAATTGGAAGCAGTGATATCGGTCTATAGTTGCTAGGATCTTCTCGGTCACCTGACTTAAATATTGGTACTATTTTTGCAGTTTTGAACGGCTGAGGGAAGATTCCAACTTTAAAACACCCGTTAACATGTTCGACAAGTTGATCCTGAAAACTTGAAAAATTTCTTTCAAGACACGAAGGGATAAAAAATCTGATCCAGCGGAATTATTCTTCATTCCAGAAATCACTGTTAACACTTCACTTTCATTTGTCTTTTGCAGTCACATACTTGTTTCATTAGCTGGCCCAATATACTGGTGAAACGACCTTTCTTTTTATGTATACTTACTGACTGTCTAATTTCATTACCTACGTTAGAAAAATTATCGGCCAGTTTTTCATTAAAATCTGCCTGGTATTGTTCACTTCCACATGGCTCCTTATCAATTCCTCCTATTATCGACCGAATAACATTCCAAGTCTTCAAAGAGCTATCTTTACATGACTCAAACATTTTCGAGCAATAATCCTTTTTTGCTTTTCTTAACAATTTATTGAGCGCGTTATTATAATTCTTATAAATATTTTGATCTAATTCTCGGTCAGTAATTTTACTAACATTATGCAATGTATACCTCTTCTCGATAATAGCCAAAAGACTGCGGGATATCCATGTCCTTTTTGCACTTCTTTCATTTTTTTCTTTATAGTTATCTTAATACACATTTCATTGATCAAATTTGTAACTTTTTCATACCACGTTGAAAACTTGTCACCATAATTCGGGCATTCACTTAAACAACTCCAATCAAACTCCTCAAGTCGCTCTTTCATTTCATTAATACTTAATTTATCAAAATAAGGATGTTGTCTATTTCTATTCTCAGAACATTATGTATGTCTTTCAATATCTATACCCACCGTAATTGAACAGCGATCAGACACATCATTTGGGATTACAATTGGGCTATCATATTTAACACTGGAAAAAATATTATGTATCAAAGTTTCAGACGTCACAGTAATAAAAGTACACACATCAATAACTGGATGAAGACTAAAACTAAACATATGATTACAAAAATTATTACGAACCATATTTTCCCTATTCTTCATATCAATATAAAATCACCCATCACAAAACAATGCGCCGAAGATGGTAGTTGCATCAGTTGCGACTCCAGATAATCCATAAATTGTTGTAACGAGCTTGAAGGAGTTCTATATACAATTACTACATAAAATGTATCCTTATTCATTTCAACCTGCAAAACCATACTCTCAAATACCATTTCAACAGATACGGATAAATCTTCTCTTACCTCAGAAGCAAGGCTTGACTTTACATACGCTGTAAGCCCACCAAGTTGATGCATTATTCTATTCTTCCTAAAAAACGTGTAACCATCAAGTAGCAAATCATTATGATCATTAAGCCAAGTATAAGTCAACCCAACAATATTTATGTCACTCACATTATCACACAACTCAAAAATATACCTAAAACTACTCTTTAACCCTCGACAATTCAAATGCATGAACATAGGATTCCCAGGGCTATTGGGTGACAATATATCAATGGGGAAAGCATACCTCGATGGTGGTCCCAGTCTCATACTCCACACATCATCACCATCCTGGAGTATCCTATCAACCTCTTCATAAAAATTTACCCTATTACTTTCTAGTAGTGCCAAGTTTTCATTAATCTCTGACATTTACCTTGCCGTAATAACTATATACTACGAAGCCCGTCGGCGAAGTTTCACCATATGACCTATCAAAAACTCGAACACTATTATAAATAAAACTAAGAAACACTCCCGAATCACTTTTTCATATTTTTTCCTTTTTCATAACTATCATCATTCTTTTTTAGCACCTAACCTAGCTAATTATAACACAACGACTAAATGAAATATAATGAAAATAAATACTTATTATTTCCATCTAATAAATTAAGACTAAGAAAAAAACAACTAAAAAAACACACAAAACTTATAAACTCATATAATAACCACTACAATAAACAAATAACAAAAATAATAATAAATAACAAAAGAACCAACTTCATTTTTCACAAAATAATTCAATTTTTTTTTTTCCAAGCATCACTTGACACACTCCACACGTGCATACTTTCATAATGCATAGGCTATTCTGGCATTTGAACGTTTTTACTGTTGATCACTGTATTTCTTAGAAAATTGAATGGGTTCTGTTTCATCGTGTACTTATCCACAGGAGCATTTGTATAACGTCAAATGCACAAAAGAGGTTGTACCGACTTCGTAACCCAAAAGTCCAATTCGCGAATTTGGCAACCGTTAATTTCCTTTCAAGTGCTAGTAATTTCCGAAGAGTCTCTCTAACCGAAAGGGGCATTTCATCCATTAAATAGATATTTGAGAAGTTCATGACAACTTTTCTATTTAGTTTTTTAGCGTTCTTCAATAAAGCCAGTCGGGTCTCTATACTATCTATCTCAATCTTGATAAATTTTTTCTCCTTTCTATATTCTAAAATCGAGAAATCGCAGTTCTGTTCATATTCCAACCTGTCTTCAACAAACTTCTCAAACACATTGTTGGCTGGTTCCACGTCACTCGCCGAAAAATTCCATAAAATCACGTTCTTGTGAGTTTCTTTACTTTCTACTCACTGGAGATTATGCTTAACTGCAGACAACTCGGTTGTTAACCTCACATTTTCATTAGCCAAAACCAAAATTTGCACCTTCAGATTTGACGCCTCAACTTCTATGGCAGAAATTCGCGGCTTTAATTCAGCTGTTTCCTTATTTGAATCCGTCACAGATTTTTCCACTTCCAGTAATCGGTTTTCAACTGTTTTTCATACTATCAGTTAGACCTTGTAGAGCAGTTGAGTTGTCCTTTACTGTTGCTAAAATAATAGCTATGTTGTCAGCTAAGGATTTGATTGACAATTCTTCAAGCGATGTTCCTGAAGAAACATTTTAAATGTTTAAACTGTCAAGATTATCTCACTAATTCTTCCTCAATAAATAAATCTTCCTTTGGATCCAAAGTGTCACAAGCTTTTTCATTCTTTTGAATATCTTTCCTGTAACTCTATCACGGTTTAGCCCAGTCTCAACATGTTCTGCCCAATTCTCTCTATCTATTTCCCTCTCCCTAATTGTGGCCACGTTTCTATATTTAAATGGGAAAAGTCTAAACTGATTATTCCCTCTCAATTTATAAACATTCCAGTGCAATATTTTATTATTGTGCCGTCTGGCTTCTTCTTCCAAATCTTCGGCAATTTCATTCATGGCCTCTGTTTCCCATTGTTTAAATTCGTATTTTATTATTTTCTCCATTTTCTTTGTAGCCCTCTTATTTTCATCTCCATCAGCGACTTCACAAACTATTTTCTTGAAATTATTCCGTCCATCTTCTAAATTGTCCAATTTTGAACTCTCCATTTTAGTATCAAAGTGTTCCTGCAAAATTTCTCTCAGATTACCATCCTGGAGTCTACAAAATGTCAAATTTTCTCGGAAGGTAGCTACCCTCCTACAATTTCAGCTTTAAATTAACCCTAGGCACTACTGGATTTCAATTTTTACTTTTAACATCGATAACAGCACTGATATACCCAAGTGTCTTGTATAGATCCTGCAAGTATTTGGTTTACAATAGCACGATCAAGAAGTCTAGCTGTCTCACCATCCAAAATTTAATATGCATTGGTATTGGTTATAACTAGATTGTTATACCTACAAAATTACAGCAGTCTGAAACCATTACTGTTTGTGTTTGCTTCAAATTTATCTAGTCTAGGACACAATCTATCCCTATTTCTACTTACCTGAGCATTAAAATACTCTAATAAAATTACTATATTACTGCCTGGGACCCTATCAATTTGTTCCTGTAGCTGTAAGTATAATCCATCTGAGTCGCTGCTATTTCCATAAGTTGGTTCTACAGGACCAGATACTACGATGACTGATATCCTAAAAGTTTGATGCAAAAATAGATTTTTGGGATTTGCCATTGCCAAAACCTATGTAGGCCTAAAGAAGAATTTCAGCGCCTCACCTTGAACAACAACCCAGATCACTCTTGCATGGGTAGCATTGATGCATCCATTTTTTCACTGGTTTCAGTTTTAAACCAGTGGTTGTATTTGTACGATGCGCGAAAGAGTTCTTTTGAATGGAAATCACAATATCTAGTGTCCTTTTTAAATAACAAACGAGACCATGCCGCAGAAAACTGATGTTTGCTGCTATCTATGCAACAAAACATTAATTTTTGCCAAAAGAGGGTGAAAGTACCAGGAAATGAGATTTTAAGATAGCCTATTATTTTCTATTAACCATAAACAGGAGGTATGGAATCCCTTGAATGAAAACACTTCTGTGTGAGAATCAGGTTTTCCAGTATGATCTGAGTGTTGCAGTGATCGATCATTAGCAGATGATTACTTTTTTAAGTAACAAAACAGATTATGTTACAGTAGAGTATTATACTCCGCCTTTCTGTGCCACAAGACACCAGCTTTTGCCCAAAGACGGTCAAAATACTGCAAAATATAAATTCTAAGATTGCTAATTTAGCTCCAATATCCTAAAAAAAACAACTTGAAATTTTGAACCTATAATCTTAAAAACACGGAAACTCAATTTTATGTGTGAGTAGAATGTATCTTGTTATTTATTTCTATTTTTTGTTCCTACCAGAGCTAGCAGGCTACGGCAAGACTGAGTAAATACACTTAATGATTCCTTTAAAAGATGGTACTTCTTTCTACGTGTCTCTTATAAATCGTTTTATCCACTATACCGTAAACTGCTGAATGGCACCAAAATTACACTTTTTGGTGTCATCTTTGGTGTGAAAAGGTCGGGAAGCAGAACAAGACTGTTTTTGTTATCTTTACTTTCAAAAGACCTTAACCGAAGATTTGCATTTATACATATATATATATATATATATATATATATATATATATTATATATATATATATATATATATATATATTAATATATATATATATATATATATATATATATATATATATATATATATATATATATATATATATATATATATATATATATATATATATATATATATTATATATATATATATATATATATATATATATATATATATATATATATATATATATATATATATATATATATATATAATATATATATATATATATATATATATATATATATATATATATATATATATATATATATATATATATATATATATATATATGTATATGTATATATATATATATATATATATATATATATATATATATATATATATATATACAAATGATCATGGATTGTCAGTTTAATTGACATATACTGATAATTATTATGAATATTTTTGACAGTTTTTTATTTATGAAAGTAAAAAAAGTACGTTTTGAAAAAAAGGGTTCAATGAAAACAAAAAAAGTCATTCAGTTTTTGTATTATTATGCAAATAATTTTTTTTTATCAGAATTGAATTGCTTGAATTGAATTCAAGGGGCAATTTTTATTATTTCTTGGGCTGTTTATTTAATTGACAAAGTTACACATACCTTTTAGGAAAGTTTAGGGGAGGTAGGAAGCAGGATAATGCCTATATTTAATGTGGTATTTTTCTCATAGCTTTTATATATTTATTTCGTATTATATTTATTTATTATTACAGAAAATGATATAATAATACTTTTTCTACACTTTAAGTTAAAACTCCAATTCATCATGTTCAAAACCCAACACCAGAGGCGAATCTCCCCTATTTTTATTTGGAGACAAGAGGGGTCCATATCCGGATAGTCAAGGGGCATGGTTTATATAATATTTTTTTCTCCACATTATTGGGAGGGGGTAAATTTCCCCTTTACCACCTCAAAATGACGCCCCTGCCCAGAACCGGAGGTTTCAAGCTTCTATATGCCAAAGTACAAAAGTGTCTAGTTTTTTCAGGGAAAATTTATAAAATCTAAGTAAAGATATGCTTAATAGACGAGAATATAAGAGTATTACTAAAA